>JAJPUD010002720.1:33656-104549 GCA_023553655.1 Myrmecobius fasciatus | reverse complement strand
TATAGGATGTATATGTATATATGTATGTGTACACACACAAATATTGAGTTGAAGAGTGTAGTAAATGAACTAAGAGTCCAGAGTGTTTAAGGGAATAGCAAAATCTAACCCATAGGGGCAGCTAGGTGGTGCAGTGGATAGAGCACCAGCCCTGAAGTCAGGAAGACCTGAGTTCAAATCTGGTCTCAGACACATAACATTCCCTAGCTGTGTGACCCTGGGCAAGTCACTTAACCTCAATTGCCTCAGCAAAAAGCAAAAAAAAAAATCTAACCCATAAAAGCCTTTTGTTCTGGAAATAAATATCTCCAGTATGTCAGTAGGAGTTACTCTTTTCCAAACTTTTCTTCTTCCCTAAGGTACTTTGCATATTTTTTTATATAAGCTATCTGTGCCACCAAAGCTATTCATCTTTAGGTGAGAAGATTTGGGAAAAAACAGTGCTGACCATGAAGACAATATTTGAGACCTGGCATTTTCACTTGGATTCTAAACAGATTCCCAGCTCAAATGGCAACAGATAAAGTGAACAGCCAATTCAATTACTCCATAGTATATGTTCCAAGTCACCACCATGAAGATATTCTCTGACATGGAATCCAAAGCATTTACCACCACCACTCTCCCCTGTTCTCTATGCAAGAATTGCTCAGAAAAAATTTTATAATCTATTTCTTCAAGTTGGTCTGGTAACAAGCAAGAGGGCTGTTACCCTTAGTTCTAACTTTTCAACATTTAAGGACACCCTGAAGTTGCAAAGTGGATGTATCTGATGACCTTTTCGCTCAAAATATCTGCCTTCTTGGTCTCCAGTCTTGCCCCATGTTGGTCAAAGGTAGTCAAACATTTTTTTATTTTTTGGTTCACTCTATTCACTGTTTTCAGGTAAAAATTCATTTCTCCACAGTCGAACCTCATTTCTATTGGTCAGTCAGAGGAACCATCAGGACACTAGACATATAACTTGACTGTTATTCTTTCTATTACCAACGCTACCAGTTATCCCTCCTGCCCACCATAGAAAGCTACTACAACAACTTGATCCATATTTTGCATCTTGAACACTGTATTTTATTCAAAATATTTTTTCCTTCATTTTGTTTTATATTGCGCAATCCCAACCTGCCTCACTTTTTACTGCAACACTAATAATAAATGGGAACTTGGAGGCATCACAAGTCAACTTACATGACCCATACTCAAAGAAGCCTATAACAATTCTTTGGAAGAGAGAGACTAAATCTGATTGATAACTTGGAACCTACCAACTGAGAGACTATCAAAGAAACTGGCAGATCTAACAGTGGGACCTTTCTTCATTGTTCAAGTAGAAGTTTAGTAGAGGAAAGATTAGGGGAGCCTACTTACCACCTTCATTCCCACAGGGAAAGGTTTCTACTAACATAACCTTGCCAAACCCATGTGTGTGGACAAGGAAGATTTCCTGGGTGGAGAAGGAATATCTTTGGTCCCATAAATTTTGTGGATTTTAATGAAGAAATGAACTGCTCATAAAGCTCTCCAGCTGCTAGGCTCAACTCCATAGTTTTTATGAAAGCTAATGAAAGGAATAACAGCACAAGAAGTTCCTAAGTACAGGGATTTTGATGAAATGAGAGAATGGAGTCATCTAGGTAAACAGCTGGAACTAAAGTTATGTTGTGCCTGTATAGTCATAAATTATATTCTCATTCCATGTCAGACATAACACATCTCTTTTCTGGCATTAAACTCTTGCAATAACCTGAAAACAAAGCAAAAAAAAACAAAAACTTCATCTCTCACTTCCTGTTTCTCTCCACTGTTTGCCCACATTCTTCTATCCCATCTCTCTCTCTGACTTATTACTCCTAAACTTATTCTTGATCATCATATTCTAATTTTACTTCCCCTCCTTTCTATCTTAACTTATCTCTTCTATTTTGCCTTACTTTCCTTACTTAGAAATCTCAACTCTGTAGTTGATCACTTCAACACCATGCTATTCTCTACTCTTGAATGCCTGTTTATGTCTTGCTAGATACCAACCTTGAATTAAATGTCACTATAGAAAGATTTACAAGCATGCTGACTGGATCCTCTATAAATTCAAGTTGCTTGGTTCCACTTTGTTGCTGCCTTCTTTTTTTCTTCCACAGTTATCTCTTTCTCTCTGTAATTGCTATTCCTAAGCTTTTCTTCTTTCCACAAAACTCTTCCTTTCCCTGTTGACAGAGATCTTGTCTCCTACTTTACTGATATTATAGAGGCCATCTGTGTAGATCTTCCTCTTTTTTCCTTAACCCATGCCACAATCCCTCAACACCAGCCCCTATTCTTTCCTTTTCTCAGTTTGTGATGAAAAGGTTGACCCCAATAAAGCAAATTATTCCACTTGTACTCTGATTACATCCCCTCCCATAGCTTGCCCCATCTGCCATCATCACCCCACTCCTCATCTTCAGTCTTCCTGTGTACTGACAAGCCCAAGTTTTTCCAAGTCATTCTTTAAAAAAAAAAAAAGAAAAGAAAAAGACAAACTTCCATCTCCTGATCTGATAATAATATCCTGTAATCCTTCCTTTCACTATAAAATTCTTAGAAAAAGTTTTTTCTTTTCATTTTCTTTCTGCCTACTAATTTCTTCATTTTTTGCAGTATACATTTTCCAAGATTACTAATCCTCTGTTAATTGCCAAATCCAATGATATAGTTTTCTTACTGCTTCAGTATTTGACGTTGTTGACTGCCCTACTCTCTCCTCCTTAGATTTTTGTAACACTTCTCTCCTGTTTTTTCTCCTTCTTGGTAGACCACTTTTTCTTAATTCTCTATTGCTAAAGCACCTTCTATGCCCTTTCTCATTAAGTTCACCAATTCCCATAGGTTCATTAGCACTTCTCTATAGATGATTGCCAGATTTAGGTATGTGACCCTAATCTTGTTTCTGAATTCTAGTCCCATATTATGAACTGCCCCACTTCTTAGACCAAAGTAATTTTTGATATTGAGCTGAAGTTTACTAATACCTACTATGTGTTTTTCCATGGCCTTTTGGAGTTGTAATTTTGATTCTTCTGGGTTCATGTTGTCATGATTTAAATACATATAGCATCACTGACTGGGTATTATTGTGTAAGACATGAGCTTTTGTTTTGATATCATCAAGCCTTCAGCACTGTTTTCCTAATCCAACCAACTTTTCTTTTCAAGTTCAATTCTTGGCCCAGTCAGTTGACAAATATTTATGAAATAGCTACTATATGCCAAGAACTGTGCTAGGCACAAAGGATATAAGTAGTGATAATGAAACAATCCCTATTTTCCGAAAAGCTTACATTCTAATGGAGGACATAGCAAATACATAACATAAAGATAAAAAGTGAATAAATACTATTCAGATTGATTAAATACCAAGAAGTTTGGGTGGAAAGCAATATAATTTGGGGGGTTTGAGGAAAAGTTTTTTTTTTTTTTTAAAAGGTGGTGTGTAAACTGTGTCCTAAAGGAAAAGATGGATTCTGAGATGGAAGTAATGAGGAAGTGTGTTTGTACATGTACAGAAAACTAAACAAAGACAAAAATGAAACATTCCCCATCTCTAAAAATCCAACATTGTACCTGGGGAGACAACACACATATATAATTTTATATATACATACATATGTGTATATATTTAAAAAACAAATACAAGATAATTTGGGGGGTTGAAGGGAAGAATTTTTGTAGGGATCAGGAACGATGAAAGCAGTGCCTAAATTGAACTTTGAAAGAAGTCAGGGATTCTAAGATAGAGGTGAGGAGGGAGGTACCAGGGACAGCTAGTGCAAAAACATAGAGATTAGAAATGGAATTTTGTCTGTGAGGAACAGAAAAGCCATTTTGGCTAAATTAGAAGGCACAAAAAAAAAAAAAGTAGGATCAATAATCCTGGGTAGGAAGATTGGAGCCAGGGCTTTAAGTGCCAAATAGGGGAGTTCGTATTTGGTTGTAGAAGTCATGGCCACTGGAATTGATTGAATAGAGAAGTCACATGGTTATTTATATGCTTAAGAAACATCACTTTGAGGCTGCATGAATGATAGATTAAAAAAGGGAAAGACTTGACATCAATTAGGAGACTATTGTAATAGTCCAGATAAGAGGATTGTTTTAATAGTCCTTGAATTAGGATGCTGGCCATATAAGTAGAGAGAAGGGGACAGATGTGAGAGATGTGGGAGGGACTCAATAAGACTTGGACATTGATGAAATATGTTGAGATGAGTTGCATACTGGAAAGATGACAGCCATCTCAATAGAAGGAAGAGAGGGTTTTGAGAAATATGTAATGAATTCTATTTTGGATATATTGAGTTTAAACATGAGACACCTCTTAATAGGAGTATTTCAAAGAACCTTTCTATAAATAAGAAATGCTTAACATTTTTAGATTCTATACAAGAGATAGTTTTTAAAAATTTTTAAACAAACTTTACAAGCATGAATATTTCAATATACAGCAAAGATTAACAAAGATTGTATATAATAAAATTGGGGACTTGTGTTCTGTACATTTTCTTTTTTGAAAGTATATATTAAATTTAATATAACATTTTTAATCAGCTGATGTTAATGTTCAGATACTTTTTGTATCTTGTTGACACTTAATGCCTGTGTAAACTTGGGCAAGTTACCAATCTTTCTTCATCTCTATAATAGGGATAGTAACACCTACTTCCCAATATTAAGTAATTAAACATAACTAGTAAGTGTTTGATTCTGAATTTGAACTCAGGTCTTCCTGACTCCAGGCCCAGTACTCTTATCCATTCTAAGTGGAGAGAAGGGAAATATATTTCATTACTAGTTTCCTGAAATCTTGATTAGTTACTGCATAAATCAGTATTCTTCAAACTTTCCTTTTAAAACAAATAAATGAATTTACAATAACAACAAAATAATTTAACGAACATCAGCAAACAAACTTTTCAACATATAAAGAATAGCGAAGAGGATTTATATATGAAATTTTGAGCTTTTATTAAATGTTTATAACAAAACTGCCCTATGTGTCTTCTGAACAGTTCTTCCAATTTGTATTTGGAACTTACTTCTCCTTTCTTCTCTGTATTTTATTATTGTTTCATTGATTTTCTTTTCTTTTTGTTATTTCTCTTACTACTCATCAGTTCATTCCTCCCCATAAATGGCATTCTTTTTCTAACACATAAGTATAGTCAAGTAAAACAAATCAGTCAATATATTAGCCATTTCTGAAAACAAATCTCATTCTGTGTCTTTACCCCTGTGACACAAAACTCAAATAAATAGATTCATGCAGGAGTGTATTGAGTTAGATAATCACAAATTATCTGTCTTAATGTATCTTTGTTTTGTCAGATATCTCCAATTGCATTTGAATCTGCTTTGGGCATCACTTGTTTAATATCTGTTTTCATCTATCACCTCCATTCTTGGAGGTAGGAAGCAGCTGTTCCTTGTTTTTCTGAAGTCATGATGCTCACAGCTTTGATAAAAATTCTAAAGTTTTTCAAAGTTGTTTTCCTTTATGTTATTTTGGTTTTTGTACAAAGTGTTCTCCTAGTCCTGCCCACTTGACTCAGCATAAATTCATATAAATCTTCCTAGGCAGAATCAGAGTTCTTACTGCACAGGAATACTCCATTACATTTGTATACTATAATTTGTCCAAGTATTCTTCAATTGATGGATGCTTCCTTTGCTTTCCAATACTTTACTGTACCAAAAAAATGCTACTTTAAATCTTTGTATGCAGTTGGGAGTTTTCCTTTTGTCTTTATCTCTTTGAAATAGAAGCCTATTAATGGCAGCTGTTGGTATAATGGGTAGATCTCTAGGCCTGGAATCAGGAAGACCTGAGTTCAAATTCATTCTCAGACATTTAGTGTCTGTGTAAGCCTGGGCAAGTCATCAACCTTTCTTTATCTCTAAAATGGGCATAGTAATACCTACCTCCCAGGTTATGGTAAGAATCAAATGAAATAAAGTATAAAGTGCTTAGCACAATGCTTGTGCATAGGGAACACTCTGGGTTAGCTATTGGTATTATAATTAGTGATAGCATTTGTGTATCACAAGTAGTGGTATGATTTTTAGATCTGGGTCCACATTATTCTCCATGGCGTAATAGAGAGAGCTGACCTCAGAGTCAGTGAGACCTGGGTTTACATCCCACCAGTGGTACATGCTGGCTGTGTGACCCTGGCCTTAACCACACCATGACGTTCTGGGAATGAAAATTGTCTTCCTGAACATACTTACTGTGTGTCTGGTTCTATGTTTCTGTACTGGTTATATTTTTGTCTTAATACATAAGGATGGCTCTAGCACAAGTAACAACAACAGCAGCAACAATAATAATAGTAGCTTTCTAATGAATTTTGGATTTACAAATAATCTTCTAAAGTAGTTGGGGCAAGTGTTGCCAGACTGATTTTACAGTTAAGGAAGTGCCTCAAATGGGCTTGGGAATAATCCAATAACTTCTGGTGGCAGCCAGGTTTCAAACTTGGCTCTTCTAACTTCTTCAGGCTGCCTCCCTAACATTCTAGTATCTCTTTCTTAGGATTTTAGAGACTAGCTAATAATTTCTGCAAAGTCACAAACTGAAATGCTGAACAAAGTGATTAGTCAAGATTAGTCTTTCTGATATCTATATTAATTTGATTGATCATTTTGCATAATATGTGAATTTTCCATTTTTATTATGGGTGACATGGGTTTTTTGCCCTAAAATGTTATTCTTTTTATCTTCAGGTTGTTGGATTCAAGAACTTGGCATTAATGGATTCATCTTCTAGTCTTTCAAGAAGCACAAGTAGCTACATAGCGTCTTATAGCCGCATTTTACGATATGCTGTATCTACTACCCTCTGGATAGTCATTGGCATGATACAGGTGTGTACAGATAGTGCTCTTAAACAGCATTGTCTCCATTATTTTATTTATATATAAAAGCTATACTCTCACAAAATGGTCCCATCTTGATATTTAGATAGGGAAAAATGTAATTTTGCTTTGTCCACCATTTACCTTAAATGAAAAGAATTCTTTTAATTCTTCTGATTCTTTAAATCTTCTAATGCCCACAACCACAGGGACAATCTTTTCCCCTACTTTCATTCTTGTATTTCTGCTAGGGCAACTAATTATAATTTATATGCTTTTAAGTGCATTTATCACCTAAAATTTTTTTAAACATTGAAAAATCATAGTGGTATTTGCGCCATCCCTTGAAGAACAATTTCTTTGGACTATTGACTCTGAAGGGACAGAAGCAAGCCTTTTTCTATCTTCCATTGGTCCAAAGTGGACTCTGGACCATTGCAGGCTTTATCCTTTTAAGCATAGAGAATAATTGAGGACTTATTCTGAAGAAGATGCTATATTCATATCCAATTTCCATCATTAGCACCAAAGAGACTAAGGAATGTTTTTGCACCCTTGGGCTCTGAGATCAGGTTTTACCTGGGATGCTAGGTATTTTCTGGGTATGCTTATTTTCATAGTTTATTTTCATAGTTTTTTGGAATGAAGCTCTGGGATAGTGATGAAGAATGAACTTAGCCTTAAGGGACCTAATCACTGCCTTACTCTTCCTCTGCCACCAGGACTCAGAACTTTGAGAGGTCTTTGCCTCCAAGAGCCAGAAGATGATGATGGCTAGCTCAAAGAATCCTCCATTTTAGGTCAAGCCTCTTGCTGTTTGTAGCAGCACAAAACTTGTTCTGAAATGGGACTAGAGGCTTTTAGAGATCCCAAGTTTCATTGTCCGTAAGGCTGATTATAAGAAGCCTTTGTCCCAAGGGTCTTGGATCTTGAGCTAAGTATCTGGTCCCCTGTAGAGTATCTTCTAAGTATCCCTTAATCCCCTGAAGCACAAGGGTCTCAGCCCAGTCTCCAGGGACATAATTATCACCTTATTCAGTCTTTACCACAGGGTCTCAGAAATATAAGATTACTTGAACATTTAATAGAAGAATTTAGGAGGCCACATTAAGTTTATTTCATGACCCTGAAAAGTAGGGGGGGTCTATTTCTTTTTGGTAGGGGAGGCTCCAATTTCCTCCACTTGAATCAATAAATTAGAGTTAATAGCTGTCAAATCGAAAATCCTCTGAAATCTCCATGTTACTATAAAGAAACTTCCTTTTTTTAATCTCTTCACTCCACACTTTCTCTCTTCTTATGAAAACTTAAGCTGAGGTTTGCACATTCTTATTCACTCTCACATTTCTCTTCTCTCATACCTTCAAGATGTTTCCACTTCTTTTCTTCTTGCTTTTCCTCTTCCTGCTTCTCCAAAAGAGAAGAATATTTGAAAGTCATTTCCTTTTATCACCTCTTGGAATAGCATGTAGAAACTGGGCAGAGCTGGAAGAACCACTTATTGGTTGAGCCATTAAAGCACCAGTTTATCATGATCCTACTTAGGACTTTAAAAAAAACACCAACTGTTTTTTTTTTTTTCTTTTGGCAGTCAGGTATGTGGGGGTGGATTGCAGGAGAGTGACATTTGTTTAACATTTTTCTGGCTTCCTCTGGAATTTTTATATATTGTTTCTCATGTTCTTTTTTTTAAATCTTTTTTTATTAAAGCTTTTTATTTGCAAAACATATGTATGGGTAATTTTTCAACATTGACCCTTGCAAAGCTTTTCGTTACAAATTTTCCCCCCTAGTCCCCATCCCTCCCCTAGATGGCAGGAAGTCTACTACATGTTAATTATGTTAAAATACTTGAGAAATCGAATATATGTATACATATTTTTACAGTTACCTTGCTGTGCAATAAAAGTCAGATCTACAAGAAAAATAAATCTGAGAAGGGAAACATAATGCAAGCAAATATCAATAGAGAGCATGAAAATGTTATGTTGTGGTCCACATTTCATATCCCTCTCTCTGGGTGTATATGGCTTTCTTCACTGAACAATTGGAACTGGTTTGAAACATTTCATTGTTGAAGAGAGCCATGTCCATCAGAATTGATCATCATATAGTCTTGTTGTTGCCATGTATAATGATCTCCTGGTTCTGCTCATTACACTCAGCATCTCCTCATGTTCTTTTGAAAAAGCAACTTGGAAGTAACTACTAAGTTTGTAATTGTCCCATGGGAGACATTAAAGTGTTTGCTTCTAGGTTGGAGCTTCTTGAACTTTTCAGGAAACTGCATTGAACTATTAAGAAAAAATTAAAATCTTAGAGGCTAATAAACATCAATTTGGTTTAATGTTTCAGATTATATACTTTGCTGTCTTTTATGAGAGATTTATAGAAGATAAAATACGACAATTTGTTGATTTATGCTCCATGAGCAATGTAAGTACATCTTAACTTTATTTGAAATTTCTTTTTAAAAATTTATTAATAAAGACATTTAGAAAAATTAATCTATATCAACAAAATTACATTGCATTTGTTGATTAGTTGTCCATTCTACCCATAATAATAAACTTATAAATATAATTTTACACATAATTTCAGTCAAATACAAGTTACTTTTCATCTGCCTTGTTAGTTTTATTTTTCCTAGGTGTGCTCTCAAATTGTTATTCATTAAATTAACTCCTTTTCCCTTTTTTTGGATCTGCAATGAGCCTGGACATTTTTACTCATCAATTTTATTTTCTCTTTTTCTAGCAAATATGTATAATTCCTTTTCAGAAGCTTTTGTGAATTTTTGGAACTTCATTGTCAAATTTTTAGTTTTCTAGATATTCTGAAAGTAAGGAGTGTGGAAACAATTTAAAATCTAATTTACTTTATGTTGATTAAAGGTTGAGTTGCTAATTGTTGTTTTTCCTTCTCTCTTTATAGATCTCAGTATTTCTTTTATCACACAATTGTTTTGGATATTATATCCATGGTCGATCTGTTCATGGACATGCAGATACTGACATGGAAGAAATGAACATGAATCTTAAGAGGGAGGCGGTATGTCCAAAGAACATGGGTCATTTATGCCCTTCTTTCTTACTGTTTGTGAGGAAATTGTCTTTGGGTTTGTAGACTAATACAGTATTATTCCATTAGAAAATTTGGGAGGGAAGGGGAGGAGAGGAGGATAAAGCTTTAGGAGATTTAAAGAAACTAGAAGGAAAAGTTAATCATTAACAATAATGATGCACAGATTTTCAAAGTGATGAAACATCAGATTTTAAAGACTCACATATTTAACTATTCTCTATCTGTGTTCAAATTTGAGGCTACCCTTTGGTCTCTTTGAGGTGATTGCTAGATTCTTTCAATAGCTGTTTTACCCTTTAGTTCTAAGATATCAGAGCTGTTTTCCTTGATGATTTCTTGAAAGATGTTGTCCAGAATCTTTATATATTTTCTTTTTTTTTTTATTAAAGCTTTTTATTTGCATAACATATGTATGGGTAGATCCTCAACATTGATTCTTACAAAGCTTTCCGTTACAAATTTTCCCCCTAGTCCTCTCCCCTCCCCTAGATGGCAGGAAGTCCATTACATGTTAATTATATTAAAATACTTGGCAAGTCGAATATATGTATACATATTTCCATACTTATCTTGCTGTGAAAGAACAATCGTATCTACATGAACAAAAAATATCTGAGAAAGGAAGCCCAATGCAAGCAAACATCGATAGAGACCATGAAAATGTTATGTTGTGGTCCACATTTCACATCCCTCTCTCTGGGTGTATATGGCTTTCTTCACTGAACAATTGGAACTGGTTTGAGACATTTCATTGTTGAAGAGAGCCACGTCCATCAGAATTGATCATCATATAATATTGTTGTTGCTGTGTATAATGATCTCCTGGTTCTGCACATTTCACTCAGCATCAGTTCATGCAAGTCTCTCCAGGCCTCTCTGAAATCATCCTGCTGGTCATTTCTTCCAGAACAATAATATTCCATAACATTCATATACCATAATTTATTCAGCCACTCTCCAATTGATGGGCATCCATTCAATTTCCAGTTTCTTGCCACTACAAAAAGGGCTGCCACAAACATTCTTGCACATGTGGGTCCCTTTCCTTCCTCTAAGATCTCTTTGGGATATAAGCCCAATAGAAACACTGCTGGGTCAAAGGGTATGCACAGTTTGATAACTTTTTGAGCATAGCTCCAAATTGCTCTCCAGAATGGTTGGATCCATTATCTTTATATATTTTCATAATAATTGAAAATATTTTTGTGGAGCAACTTTCTTTTTCCTTTTCTATCAAAATTATATCCTGTTCAAATCTAAACTTTTTCAGCTACTTCAACCCACACTGGTTTCTTCCTTCTCTGAGACTCTTACAATTAAATAGTAATGAGTATCACAGCACTTTTTAAATAATTGTTCCATGTGGGTTAATTTTGTCTCTCTAATGAGATTAGGAACTTTTTGATTAAAAGGCCTAAACCTTGTGCCTTTCCTGTGCCTGTGAAAATAATTAGATAAATTATATCAAATGAGATTGTATAGGTAAGTAATAGCACTTCTAGAAAGTGTTTTACAAATATGAGTTTATTTTATTCTCTAGCTGTTTGCAGTATTTTGTCTTTGATCTGGTATTTAGCTACAATATTCCTTGGAATTTTCATCTTGGGGTCTCTTTAAGATTGTCAGTAGATTCTTTCAATGACTACTTCACTCTCTGATTCTAGGATATCAGAGCTGTTTTCCTTGATGATTTCTTGAAAGATGTTGTCTAGGCTCTTTTTTTTTTTCACTGTGGCTTTCAGTTAGTCCAGTTAATTCTTAGATTATCTCTTTTTTTATCTGTTTTCCAAGTTTTTTTTTCCAATGAGGTATTTCACATTTTCTTCTATTTTTTCATTTTTTGGGAGGGAGAAGGTTGTTTGATTCTTTAGTTGAGGGATTCACTTCTTCTCTTTGTCCCAATTTTAATTTTAAATGAATTATTTTCTTTGGTTAACTTTTTTACCTCTTTTTGCATTTGGCCAGTTGTATTTTTAATTGTTTAGTTCAGTGTTTTTTTTTTCCATTTCTCCAATTCTATTGTTTAAGGAGTTGTTTTCTTCAATCAATTTCTATGCTTACTTTTCCAAGCTATTGGCTTTCCCCCCTAAACTTTCATAATTCTCCTGCATAGCTTTCATTTCTTTTTCCCATTTCTCTCCTATCTTTCTCACCTAATTTTCAAAGTCCTTTTTGCACTCTTCCAAGAGAACATTTTGAACTTGAGAACTTTACATGTAGGCATTTTGCCATTGCTGTCCTCTTCTCACTTTGTGTTCTGATCTCTGTCACCATAGAAGCTTTCTATCATGGTCAGGGCTTTTTTTGTTTTTTTTGCTCATTTTTAAAAGTTAAGCACTCCTCATAGGGCATAGAGGAGTTTATCTCAGACTTTTTTTTTGCAGGGGCACAGGTGTCTCTCTCTGACTTTACATTCTGGAACTGATGGTGCTGAAGTCTTTCCCACTGCTGGGTTGGCCTAGTCTAGCCCTGCCTGATATGCCAGGTTTGGAGGCTCACAATTTGCCTTCTGTGATTAGATTGGAGGTCTCTTAGCCCACCTGCTGAGTCACTGGCCCTCTGAATCAGGACACAGTGATCAGCACTGCTGTACTTTGACAAATAGCATTCCCCTAGGTTCTCTCACTTTGCCTGTGCTGGGCTGCATTTCCCCCTGCTCAGGTGAGATAGACCTTTCCTGAAGCCCTTTCGGGATACCTTAAGATGGAAAATTGTTTCACTCTGAAGGTTTGTGGTTTCTGTCTTTTCAAAAATCTGTTCAAAAGTTTGATCCAGTGTTGATTCTAAGGGAAGCTGGGGAGAGCTCAAGCGATGTCCTGGCTTCTCTTTGCTATCTTGGCTCCTCCCAATTAATTTTATTCTCGTAACACCCCAGAGAGATAGGTTCTATTATTGTCCCCATTACAGACTAGGAAACTGAGATAAAGAAAAATTAAAGACTTGCCCAGGGTTACACAGCTAGTAAGTATAAGACCAGATCTGAACTCGGGTTTTTCCAGACCTGGCAGTCAATTCATTGGGCAACTTACCTATCATTTTCAAATGTTAAAACATTATATAAATTTTAGTTATTACTATTTTTATTATTGTAAAATTTTATAAATACTTGGAGATTAATTGAAGTGAAGAAAGGTGGTCATATTTGGAAAAGAATATACCATTAGGAGCTATTCTTTTCTTTCTAGTATTTCCAGTATTTTCAGTAGTCTTGCTTTGGGCTATTGCTAGCTCAAATAAATAACTTGAATTCACATGAGACTTAATTCTTTTTAAGCTAGAATCCTTCACTTTTATCAGGGAGGCCTCAAAGTAGAAGATAACTATCTCTATACCTTATCCTTCTGGATAATTTTGCTCATGCTTTCCTGTGAGCTCTCTGTAAAGAAGTTTGTGAAGTATTTGAGGCCTTTCTCTTGTTACTTTCTATTGTTTTTATCTTGTGGGGAATTTAGTGTAACATGGATTGTGTTGCTGTTTTTTCTCATTCTTTCCCACTTTTTCTTCTGGTCATATGTGTTTTCATTAGTTCATTGTATATTATTTCTTGTACATAAGCTGTAAATGTTTATTTTTATTTTTATTTTTTTTAATTATTAGAGAAGCCATTTTGGTTAACTTGACAGTAATTGTGCTCTTTGTCATTTTAATTTTTTCAAGATGATTTGGTATGGTATGGTAGAAAGAGTGCTGGATTGAGAGTCAGACAACCTAAATAAAATCCCACTTCTGCTGACCATAGATTTATAACCTTTGGCAAGATATTTCACCTTCCTGCACCTTCTTTTAATTATCTGGAAAGTGAGGCATTTGAAATATGTGACTTCTAAGATTCCTCCAACAACAAATCTATGATCCTTGTCATCAAAGATTTGTCAACAATGATTATTGTTAAGAAGTATTTGGGATTATTGGAATCATGGTGTAGTTTCCCAAAAGTAATCCAACCTAAACGTTCTTCTTCCTCAATCCTGTGACCAGACCACTATCTATGGCATTTGCCCCAAAATTTGATATTAAATTTGGGCCTTTTCACATTCCTGCAAAGGTAATGCAGATTTTTCTGCATTTTAGAATATAACTAAAAATGTTAATATAAATAAAAATAAAGAATAGTTAAAGGTATTCATCATGCTAATCAACCAGAAAGTTTTTATGGAGACTTTTATTTATATGTTTATCATTATGGGGAACATAGAAGTACCCAAAACATTTTCTCTTCCTTTAAGAAACTAACATTGTAGGTGCAAAACCAGAATTAACACTTGTGAAACAACAATGAAAAATATAAGACTATAGTTAAAGACTGAATTGTGTGGCATAGAAATTATGGTAAGTGCTATTTGAAAGTAAGAGAAAGATATTTCTGAGGCCTTGGAGTAGTTATGTCAGACTTTATGGCAAAAGTGTAATTTGAACTGGTCCTCAAAGAATGGATATTTGGATAGTCAAGGAGAAGAAGGCAGAATGGCCTTATGGTTCACAATTAAAGGCAGATGGCATAGTGAATAGAGTACTAGGAGATAAGGTTCATTCATGACCTCAGATATTTGTCAATTGTGTGATCTTGGGCAAATCACTTAACGTTTCCTATCTCAATTTCCTCATCTGTAATTTGAGGCTAATGAAAGCACCTACCCCTCAGGGTTATTACAAAGTTGAAATGAAATGTTTGTAAAGTGCTTAACAGTGACTGGCACCTAAAAGGTACTTAATAAATTCTTGTACACTTTCCCCTCTTCCTTATTCAAACCTGTGGAGGGAAGAAGTCAATAGATTTCTAATCTTTTGCCTAAACTACTCAGCCACCATATTTCAGTAACTGAATTAGTTTATTTGAATTATTTAGGATATATCTAATGTTTATTTAAACAATTCTGAAGGAAATATTTTAAAATTGTATATATCTTTATTAAAATTGAGTGAATTTGTCACTCAATTAAAATGTTAGAACTTTTCTATAAAGAACAATAAAATTAATGAATTATAAACTACACAAAACTTTTTAAAAATGTGACAGATTATTTGGTTAGTAAGTGAACTTGAACCAAAAGAAACTGAAGACATAAATTGGAAAAAAAAAAAAAAAAAACTTCCTCACTAACTAAAAATTAGGAAAATTTAGTTTTCTTTAAATTCAAAATCTGTTACCAACAATTTTTGTAAAAATGAAATTCTTTTTGTGAAGGTAAGAAAAATTTTGGTTTTTGAGATAAATAATTAAATACTTTGTTTTAAACTTTCACTTCTTAACATAAATTTTTTAATTACATAGGAAAATTTGTGTAGCCAAAGAGGTTTGCTACCCAGCACAGATTGTCAGACCTTTCAAATTTCAATTTCTAACAAAATGAGACAGCATTATGACAGAATTCATGAAACACTAACAAGAGTAAGTATGAGATATACAAATTATTTAACATAATTTAAACACCAAAGATATATATTGCATTCAATTTACCTCTTTTTTTCACATTAGAAAAATGGCCCTGCTCGACTATTGAGTTCATCAGAAACTACTTTTGAACAGAGTATTAAAGCTTACCATGCCATGAATAAATTCCTTGGCTCATTCATTGATCATGTACGTATTTTAGTATTCATATTAAAATAAAAGCACTTTCAATAATTAAGTTAAAAAATTTCTATTCATTTAACTAAGTAGATGAACTATGAAAAGTCTTTGAATCTTTTGGTTTTGTTCTGTTTGGGATTTGGGGGGTTTTTTGGTTTTGTTTGGTTGGTTTTTGTTTTTGTTTTTTTGCTATTAAGGTCTGCATGATTTTGTTTTGTGGTATTGGTGCCTTATTTTTTTTTTTATTTTCAATTTGTTTCAAAACGTATTGATCACCCATCCCCCTCTGAGAACATTCTCTTTACCAAAAGTTGGAAAAAAGGAAAAAAAAATGTCAACAAAATCAACCATCACAGCCACATTATGAGACAACATATGCAGCATTATTCTCCCAAATTCTCCAGCGTTTTCCATAAAGTTTGGAGAGAGGGACACTTTCTCAGCTTTTTAGGACCAGGCTTAGACATCACAGTTTCAAAGTGTTCAGTTTAACATTACCGTTCCTTTCATTTACATTCTTGTAGCTCTGTCTGTTATTCCTATGGTTCTGCTCATTAAAGCAGTTCATACACATCTTTTTTAAAAAAATTTCAGGTATTTGTTTCTCACAGTGGAATTGTGAACCACAGTTCGTCTAGCCATTCCCCAATTTGTGGACACCTGCAATGTTTATGAATATTTTGATAAATATGGACTCTTTTTAAAACCTTTTGGGAAGATTATGCTTAACAAAGTTTTTGACTCAAAGGATATGAACATTTTAGACATTTCTTAGTATAATTCTGTAGTACTTTTCAGTGTCCATTTAAATTCTAAAAAATAAGAAAAATGTGAATAAGATAAAATTAATGTGGAATAAGATAAAGTTAATAGTGGAATGAATGTGATTCTCAGTCACTTTCTAGTTTGGACAAATCCCTTCACCTCAAAGAATTTTATTTTTTTATCTGTGAAGTGAGTTTAAGTAATGCATTACAGAAATACAGTAAATTGTAAAGGATTGTAAATAAATATGGTAGTAATATGTAAACAAAAGTCCTTTCCAGATTCTTCCAAATTAACAATGAAAAATTTGTATATATAAAAATATAATCAATTATAATGGAGAACAATGGTCATTAGATAAATCATTTAGATTTACTTTACCTATATATACATTTGAATATTATTCTGGGACACAAAATAATTAGACAGTTATAACTGGGATTAGTTATCATTAAGGAAAACATTTAGATCCACTGTATCTATATTTAAATTTTGTTCTCAGATACGAAAATTTAGTGTGTTAAACATTATAGATACATCTTGCCTTATGCAGCAAATATATTCCTGAGTACATGCATGTAATTTTTTTGTAAATAAAAACTAATTTTAAGTATTTCACAGGTTTCTATATAAAAGATTCCTCACATGAATCTCATGATGAGAAAAAGAAATCTTATAATTATAAATACTAATTTAACAGTGTTCAGATTTCAGTTACCTGATTTTTAAAAAGTAAACTATTTTATGTTATTCATATTTTATCTTCCATTTATTGAAATGTATTTATTTCAAATTCTCTTTGTGAAACTATTTTGTCTTTGTTAGGTTCATAAGGAAATGGATTACTTTGTAAAAGATAAATTGCTTCTTGAACGAATTCTTGGTATGGAATTCATGGAACCAGTGGAAAAAAGCATCTTCTACAATGGTATTATTTAAATTATTTGGACAAATCTAGGTTTTTTTTTCAAAGTTTGACATCATGAATTAGTATTTTTATTGCATAACTTTATGTGAAGGTAAAAAGAATTGTAACTAACTTTGTCAGTATTATGAAATACTAAAGCATCCAGATAAAAGGCTTATTTTATAAGAGAAAGTACTGAAAACAATTTTCAAAGCCTCTTTACATTAGAACTAGAGGAAATCTCAGACCAATATAGATGATAGTGTGGGTTTTTGTGAATACCGGTGGAAGCATTTTAAGCTTATGTACCAATTCAGCTAGAAATTCTTTGCATGTAATTGGATGAAATAATTTCTGATAGTTACCTTTGTATCTGCTTCAATTGTGAATTTTTCTATTTCACTTTTGAAACAGTTTGATTTTAGACACACGTTTATCTTATTAGGTTTCTGCCAAAAAAAATCAGCTAGAAATTCTTACAGAAATACTTATACAGTGAAAACTTAACTATCAATATATTCCTTTCTAATCTTATCTTATACTCAGTATTTTAAAAAGTGAGGCATCTATGAGAACAATAGCTGAAAAATTTTGTGTCTTTCTATAAAAAGGAAGTCTCACAAATTTTGAATCTATGCTTTTTTGGTCCTAAAAGTTTTTGCAATCTGTAGGAGGAAAGAATTAGATTGATTTATGTAGTATCATTGCTGTTCAGTCACATCTGATTCTGTGTGATCCTCATTCAATGTCCATGGTGTTTTCTTGGTAAAAATACTAGAGTGGTTTGCCACTAGCGTGTCTCCATTTTACAGATGAGAAACTGAGGCAAATAAGGGTTAAGTGATTTACCCAGGGAGTATATGTCTGAAGCTGGATTTGAATTCAGATCTTTGTGACTCTGTGACTTTGTGTACAGTGATTTAGGCTCCTTTGTCCGACCTTCTCATACGTGGTCTAGAATTCTCTAGGTCACCTCTCTGAAGAGAATTTTGTTAACCTGTGTCTCTCTTGAAGATTACAGACCTGATGCTTAGTAGTTTTTAGAAATTTCTTTCTTATTCAGATGTTTTGATTAAGAGAGTAATCGGTGCACTGAAAGAAACTCTCTTGGCACTCTTAAGTAACTGTTTCTAGTTCAAGATCAGACTGTGTGGTTGCTTTATACACCATGCAAATAGGATTTCCTAGTGTTAATTTAGCTTTTAGTTAGAACATTTAGAAAAGATTTTCTCATCAGCTGAGCTTATCACAGTATTACCACATGCTAGAAATGCTAATAGCTAATGAAATGTATTTATTTAGTAATAAATATTGGACACTATTGTTTCTTTATTTACAAAATGTGAAGCCAGACATTTCCTCCAACTCTTAAAACTAGTCAACTAGTGGCTTCTTAAATTGCAGAGATGTTATTCTACATTTTTAGATGGGTTTTTTTGTTGTTGTTTTATTTTGTTTTGTTTTTGCAAGGCAATTGGGGTTAAGTGATTTGTTCAGGGACACACAACTGGTAAGTATATTAAGTGACTGAGGTCAGATTTGAAGTCAGGTTCTTCTGAAAGAGCATCCAAGGCTGCTCTCTCCACTGTGCCATCTAGCTACCCCTAATTAATAACTTCTTTAGCCATAGTTTTCAACAGGATGACTTTTTTAGTGGGTTTTCATATGCTGTTCTGAATCATACAAATTTTATCTTTAATTCCATTTGATTAAAAAACTCTGTTTTTAAAAACCTTGCTTAAAGTTTTTTTTTTCTCCTTATAGATGAAAATTATTCTTTCAGCAGTGTTCTCTATTATGGAAATGAAGCCACTCTTCTTATCTTTGATTTGCTATTTTTCTCTGTTGTGGATCTGGCTTCTCAGGATTTTGTTCTGGCAGCCATTCTTACTTACTTACAACAGGAGGTAAGTCACTTAAAAAATTGTGACATTTATTAGTACATAGAGACTAATAAAAATATTTCCTTTCATCAAAAAATAAAGCATGTCTGGTACAACACACACACACATAACACACACACACCTACTATACACCTACTATATATGTATATATATATATATATATATATACATATATATATATATAGCTTTGTCTTTTAGCTTATCTGCTATTACCATACTCCCACATTTCATGGTTAATAGACTTTAAAATATTGAGACCTAATGATATGGTCATAAGAAAGGGAGATTATGGCTGGGAAAAAGACAGAAAGGAAGAGAATGGAAACAGAGCAAAAGAGAAGGAAGAAGAGAGAGAAGAGATAGGAAAATCAAGTCAAGAAGCATTTATTAAGTACCTTCTATGTGCCAGGCCCTGTGTTAAGTGCTGGGGATAGAAAGAAAAGTAAAAAGTCTATAGCTTCAAAGAGCTCACATTCTAATAAGGGAAATAATATACAGACAGCTACCACAGCAAGACATATATAGGATAATCTGCAGCCAATCTCAGAGGGAAAGCACCTAGTATTTAAGGGGGATAAGGAAAGACTTCTTGTAGAAGAGGGAGTTTTTGCTAGAACTTAAAAGAGGTCAGGGAAACCAGGAGGTAGAGGTAAGGAAAAGGGAATTCTAGGCATGTGGGACAGCTGGAGAAAATGTGGGTCTTAAGAGACAGCCGGGAGACCTAAGTCTTTGGGTCCTAGAGTAAGTGCTGGGGTGTGAGGTATAAGGTGGGAAGAGTCAGACTTCTGCTTTAGGAGAATCCCTCTGACAGCTGAGTTGGAAGATAGACTGCAATGGGAAGACCCTTCCTCCAGCTGTGTAGTAGTCCAGGTCCGAGGTGAGGAGGCTCTTGCAGCAGCCTGGTAGCTGTGTCTGAGGAGTGAAGGATGATCATTCTGTCACATGAGAGTCACAGAAACCATTGTCTATATGCTGTGCAGTGCACCACGGCACCCGTAGTTCAGCGCCCAAGAGCCTGGTGGCATCATGGAGGCTCTGGGGGACAAATAGCATCCAGAGTCTGCTTTATGGAGAAGCTCCCTCTTGTCCTGTTTGAGTGGCTGTTGGTTTCACCTCGGTTTTAGGTTTAAGCAGTGTAAAGTCCAGAAAATACAGTAAAAGATCAGTAGTGTGAACAGAGGTAATATTAATAGTAACTTATACCTGATAATTTGTAAAGGACTTTCTTCATAACTTCCCTGAGAGAAAGGTAATACAAGTGTGTTTTATGGAGGAGAATCTGCCTCCCTTTCTCCTTCCCTGTTTACAAATGTCACCTCTGACAGCTCCCTGTGTCATCTCCAAGGCCAGATAGAAAATCTTCTGTTGTGACTCTTTATATTCCTTCATAAGGAGAGGACCTTGGCAGCAGCTTGGATATGGTGGGGAGGGGTGAGAATGACTGCTGGCTGTGAGCTAAGGAACTGGGAGTGTGGGGTCTTCCACAGCAGTGGAGAGTGCAGAGTTTGGGGGGAACTGTAATCCTCACTTTTAGATGTGAGGAATGTTTTAAGGATCTCCAGAACATCCAGTTTGAGATGTCCAAGAATCAATGGGAGATGTGAGACTGGAGGTCAGGACAGGGATTGGACTGAATAAATAGAACTGAGATTCATCTGTAGAGATGATCATTAAATTAATTGATGGGAGCTAATGAAATAGTATAAAGGAAGAAGCAACAAAGGTGCAGAACCGAGCCTTGGAGCACCCACATAATGAGATAGACCTAAATCAGTATTAAAGTTAGAGGAGAGGTAATAGAAGAAAGAAAAGCAAGAGACAAGAGATGAGGAGAAACACAGACAGGAGACCCCAAAAGAGTTAGGATCATTGGAAAAGAAAACTGAGGGTGAGACAGTAGCTGAGTAGCGTAGTGGACAGAGTATAGATTTGTAGTCAGTAAAACCTGAGTTCAAATCCTGCTTCGGACATTTACTAGCTATGTTGATTATGGGCAAGTTATTAAATGTCTCCTCATATCCATTTTCTTGTCCATAAAATAGGGATTCTTGGATTTTTGTAAGGATCAAATGAATCAATATTTATAAAGCACTTTGCAAACCTTAAAATGCCTTCTAAATGCTAGCTATTATATCATTATTAGGACACATGGAGAAAGTATAGACTTTTTATAACTTTATGGTACAGAAATTTATTGTGTGGAATATTTTATTTACTCCTAGCTGGGATTGATTTATTCTGCCTATGTGATCCTAATTAAATAACTTCATTAGATAATCTCAAAGGAGGGCTGTTTCCCAAAAAAGGATTTGGATTTGTTTTACTCTCTCTCCTCTCCCCAACCAATAATCCTTGTAGATAAAGGGAACCTTCATGGACAGGTGAGAATCCTATAATGGGGAGTGTCAACATCCCACTGATCACTTTGACTTCTCTGAAAATACTGTTTAGTATTCCCACTCAGGTACTGCCTATGGCCTCAGACAGACAGGGAGGAAGGTGAGACAAAACTTGGGAAACTTCAGAGGAAATGTGGGCTTGTGTGTCATCTTGCTTCATAAAATTGGTTTATGGATAAAACTTATGATTTATAAAAAAAAATCACAATTTTTAGCTTCCTGCTATCTGTGTGTATATGCATATGTATACATGTGTGTATGAATACATATATACACACATAAAATTCAGTTAATACCCCTATAAGTAATAAGCAGTTGTTTTACAGTTTCATAAAACTGGCTTCTAGATACAGAAATGTTATTTTTGTAAATCATATAGCTCATTAGCAGCTTAGGTTATTTTTCAGAATAAAGAAACTATTTGAAATGCTATGCACATGTTAAACTATTTTCACACTTCTTTTTGTTTTGAATTATTTTTAATGTTCATTTTAGATTTTTAGGTTTTTCCGTAATACAATAGGGCGGAAGAATTTGGCATCTAAAACTCTGGTGGACCAAAGATTTCTTATTTAATTAACTCAAAGGATGAATCAAGACACTGTACAATCATGGCACAAAATAGTTGTGAGTTTTGGGTTAGTTTATCATATTTTTTAAATGTCAATGATATTTTTAAAAATTCTTATTTTATCTGCCGATTTATTTTTTACAAATATATTTTTTATAATATGCTTATGGATATATAAAATGGCATGTTTAGAAGTGTTGAGTCTTCATTATGTATATGGTACTTAAAAGTCAAAGGAAATGTCAGTTACCATCTATCACTGAGGCAAAATTATAAATCCTCACTTTATTTTTGTGGTGTGGCAGCTATTTCACAATCATAGAATATGGCTTCCTCAACCCACTACTACCTGGGCACATGGACACATAATTTATTTTTGTAGTTCCTCTGCTAATTGAAGGTCATTCAAAATTTATTTGATTATCTGTTTGACAACATCAGATTTAAGCATTTGTTTTAGATGTGTTATGTTGAAATAAGCATTCAAATATTAGTTGAGATTTTTAATTTTATAATTACTGACAGTTGATGATATAATTTCTTCACTTGACTAGCATGATATTCAGTGAATTAACTTTTAATTAATAAAATTTTATGGAATAGTACCGATATATTCTGTGAAATACATACGTTGACCTATTCTTTCCATGAAGAATATTTGTTAGTATGGTTTCACATTTTATACTTAACCTTATGATTAATGTTCAAGCATTCTCTTTCTATATGGTTTTATTAACCGTTTTGCATTATTTTAGGCAGTTTCAAAATTATGTTGTAAAGTTTGTAATAGCTCCAATACATACATTATCATGTTATTTGTATAAAATGTCACATTGAAATCAAACCCTTTTACGTTATATTTACCCATTTTACCATAGTTTACAAAGAAAATGGAGAGAGAAATATTAGGATACAAATACAATTACTACAAGTTTGAAGCTATGTGATTATTATGAAGTGATTTTCTGTGATAATCTTAATTAGCTTTTAAGGTTCTCTTCTTGATTTATAATTTATGTTTGGACAGTATATCACAATTTAGAGCAATAGTGACCAATATGTAATATTTTTAATGTATTTCTTGATTAAATGTCTTTTGTTGTTGTAAATACTGTCATGTAAATACTATTTTTATTAGAAGTTTTTATTAATTAAAAATGTAAAATAAAACACTTGGTATTTGTGATTCTTGTGCATATGTTGTTTTAGAATAGGAGTGCCAATCTTTATCAGACATCCCCCAAATCACAAAATAAAAAATAAAATGAGTAGGAAGATCAGTTTGGTGACAGAAAGCATAAAATATTGATAATGTAATCAGATAGATAGATAGATAAACTATATATTAAGTGATTAGTAGGTTCTAGATATTGTGCTAAACACCCAAAGAAATTCCTGCCCCCAAACAAAGGAGGCTACCCTGCCTTCAAAGAAATTACATTCTGGGGCAGCTAGGTGGCGCAGAGGATAGAGCACCAGCCCTGGAATCAGGAGGACCTGAGTTCAAATCTAATCTCAGACACTTAACATTCCCTAGCTGTGTGACCCTGGGCAAGTCACTTGGCTTCAATTGCCTCAGCAAAAAAAAAAAAAAAAAAAATTACATTCTGATGGGAGAAGACAATACACAACAAGGTATGGGGGAGGGGGAAGTGTTTTCTGTGGCCAAATGTGGGAGAGACATTTGATGGACACTTGGACCCTGGCAGAATAAGGCAAAGATTCATATCTCAGGTTTAGGGATAGAATCCAGAGTTCCAGTGGAAGGAGATGAAGATGATTATAATCTAAGAGCAAGACTGCGTGGTAAGAAGGGAAAGAGTAGGAGTTAGGCTTATGACTATGTGGTTGGAATGAGAGAAGAACTCCATGTAAATTCATAATTGGAAAATACCTTAGATTCAGTCTAATAGAATCCACACCTGATGGGAATTTTCTGTTCAATTTCGATTTCAATTGGTTATCTGGCTTCTACTTTATGACTTCAGCTGGGGGAAAACTAACCTGCCTCTAAAGGCATTATATTTCTTTACCTTTCCTCTTCTGTTATCATATCCCTACTTTTTTTGTTATTCAACTTTTGTGCTTAATTCTCCTTTCAGTTCAGTTTAGCAGACATTTTTTTAAATAATAGCCTTTTATTTTCAAAATACATGCAAAGATAATTTTCAACATTCATCCTTGCCAAACCTTGTTCCAAATTTTTCTCCCTCCCTTCCCCCAACCCTTTCCCCTAGACAGTAAATTATCCAATATATGTTAAACATGTGCAATTCTTCTATATATATTTCCACATTTATCATGCTGCACAGGAAAAATCAGGTAAAGAAAAAAATGAGAAAGAAAGCAAAAAACAAGCAAACAACAACAAAGAAAAAAAGGTGAAAATACTATGTTGTGATCCATTCTCAGTTCCCACAGTCCTCTCTCTGGGTGCAGATGACTCTCTTCATCACAAGACCATTGAAATTGTCCTGAGTCACCTCATTGTTGAAAAGAGCCAAGACCATCAGAATTGATTATCGTATAATCTTGTTGTTGCTGTGTACAATGTTCTTCTTGTTCTACTCACTTCACTTAGCATCAGATCATGCAAGTCTCTCCAGGCATTTCTGAAATCATTCTGCTGATCATTTCTAATGGAACAATCATATTCCATAACATTCATATAGCATAATTTATTCAGCCACTCTCTAATTGATGGGCATCCACTCAGTTTCCAGTTCCTTGCCACTACAAAAAGGGCTGCCACAAACATTCTTGCACATGTGGAAATTTTTCCTTTTTGATGATCTCTTTAGGATACAGGCCTAGTAGAGATACTGCTAGCTCAAAGGGTTTGCACAATTTGAGAGCCCTTTGGACATAATTCTAAATTTTATCAGTTACTTTTATAAAAAGTTTTATTTCTGTCTTTTGTCTTTATATCAATCATAAACTCCTCCCTTTCCAAATCCAACCCCCTCAAATTGAACCATTCTTTGTGACAAAAACTATCATTAAGCATAAATATCTGATATTCACCGCATCTGACAATGTATGGAAAATTGTCTGAATAGTGTCCCATCACTGCTGTAAGGGTCAACAAGGATTTATTGATCTTCTACAATACAATAGGCATTATGCTGGCTGTTGGGGGATGCACAGACAAGATCAAAACCAGTTCTTGCGCAATGAAGTTACATACTACCAAGGTAATCCATTCCCTTAGTAGTGAATGCCCTCCATGCATCTCTGCCTGTTGTTTTACTAAATCATATACTTTAAAACTACTTGTCAAAGATTTCTGATTGACCTCCCTGTTTCCATCCACTTCCTCTAAGTTCTATTGAGAAAAACAATCCTCCACACAATTATTAAAACAATTTTGCTAAGACAAAGGTTGAACCCTAACATGGTATTGCTCAAAATGGCATAAATGGTTTCTTCATCTTCAGGGCTTAAATATTTGAAAGGCTCTGTGATCTCATAGATGTTTCTTCCATTGTTGCAAATAGTCTCCTATCCCTACCATGTGTTCTTATGTTGTGTAATTCTTACCTGTCCTGTCTAGAAACTCTTATGGAGATTTCATGTGTTAGAATTCTTCCTCTAGGTCTTTTTCTATTTCCTGGACATAACAGTAGCACCAAAACTGTCGTGCAAATTTATCTTCATTAACCAAAGAAATTTCACCTTTTCTGATTTTACATCTTCTTTATTTTTTTACCACTTCTTGGACGCAGTAAATTATTGGAAATATAATATTCACTTATACCCATCTTTGTTTCTTGGATTACTTAGACATAAGATATGCTATTATAATTAATAGAACATTTATATTAGTAAGAATTTGTTTAGCACTTATATGCTAAAAATAAAATAGGCATCATGAACAAAGCCAAAAATGAAACAGTACTAGCCATAAAGGAATTTACCTTCTACTGGGGGGAGACAACATGTATACAAGTATCTATACAAAAAGTACAAAATGATTTTTTGGAGAGGAAAGGGAGACTTTGTATAGAAGGATGATCTTGAGCTGAGCTTTAAAGGATTTAAGGATTCTAAGAGGTAGAGGTGAGAAAGAATTAAATTCTGTTTATGGAGGACAACTTTTACAATGGCATGGAGATGGGATATGGTGTGTCATATAAAGAATCGCAAGGAGGACACATGCTATGTTCACTTCTTTTTTCTGTTTTTTTTTCTCTCTCATGGTTTTTCCCTTTTGCTCTGATTTTTCTCTCCCAACACGGTTCATAAAGCAATATGTGTTAAAAATAAGTTTACTAGACAAAAAATAATAGCAAGAAGGAAAATTTAATTGGATTAAAGAGTGTATGTTGGGAAGCAACATAATATTCTGGGATTTAATACAATCAGCACAATACAAACATGAACATCTGGAGAACATTTTCACTGAGGAATCTCTTCCATTTGGACTTTGTGTAGGATTTCTTTCATGCAAGTGCCAAATAATTTTGTTGAGTATATATGCCTGGATTGATGCTAATAATCTGATCATTGAATAGATTTATCTCTGTTGAGCACATCAAGGAATCTTATATGATCTTAACATAAACATGAGACTTGTTGAAGAAGAACTTTTAAGGTAACACTTTGTCAAAACATTTATCAATTTTTATCAGTCAACAAAAAATAAAGACATTTTATGTTCATTGGGCCTTTTGATAATTATATGACTATAAAGATATGATTTGCATGGAAAATTGTGAAAGCCTACCTGTTATATTTTAAACAAGGATTCTCTCTCTCTCCCCTTTTTCTCTTTCGTCTTTCTGTCTCTGTCTCTCTCTCCGTCTATCTTTCTGTCTCTATCTCTCCGTCTCTGTGTCTCTCTCTGGATTTTAGATACACACACAAATATGTATAGATATACACATACACATATAATTTTCACAAAAGTATGAAAATATAGAAATGTGCATCAAGATCATGAGTTAATCATGTCCTCTTGAATACCCTTTTTGAAGTAATATCATCCATTTTTTCCTTTATCTTTTCACTTACTTCCAAGATACATCTTTAAAAAAATGATCCCCCCATATACTTTCAAGCAAATCCGGCTTTGTATACTGCCATGGTTTTGATTTCTCTGTTGAGAAGGAATACTTCTTGATCATTTTTCCAGGACCAAAATTGTGCATTATATTGTAATCACAGTTTAATTTCTATTAATTATTAATCAGCTTACATTGCAGTAGTCACTGTCTTTATTGTTTTCTTGGTTCTGCTTTTTTCACCTAGCTTTATTCATGACACTCCACCTGCTATCCTTGTGCTTTTGTACTTGCTCTTCTCTATGTCTAGTCTGCATTTCCTCCTTACCTCTGACACTAAGAATCTCTAGCTCCCTTCAAAGCACAGTTCTTTTTCTTGAAAATTTATTTTCCTATACTTTGTATTCATTTATTTGTGCACATTTTCTCTGTTTTCCAATATAGTATAAGTTCCTTGACAGAAGGCACCATTTCTTTTTTGCCTTTTTATATACAGGTTTTGGTGCAATAATTTTTATATGATAGATAAATAAAATTCGGTTCCCAGAATTGAATTTAATGACCAGAAGACTTGAGTATAAATTGATATAAGAAAGGAAAATGATTTTTTTAAATAAATGTTTTTATGTAGTATTTTCATTTGTCTGAGACTCCCTAAATATATTTCTAAAGTTATTTTCCTTTGTTTTCTTACAAAGCATACTATTTCCCTCTACCAGACCCATTATTCTTCCTATTACTTTGATGCTTAGTTACTGCAATTTTTATTGTATTGCCTCATTCAGCACTCATTTCTCAGAAACGCATGAGAAATATTCCCATCATTTATTATGAAACTTATTTGAAAGTCACACATAGTTCTTTTGCAAGATGCTGAATTGAGGCATTGTCTCATTATTTGAATCACATAGATCTGAACCTATATATAAAGCTTTTAACAAACACCTAACTCTCTTAAGCCAGTGCTTACACTAACATTAAATGTGAAAACATGTCCTTTGAGACAGCGTTTTTGGTTACTTATAAGGAAAATCAACAATAACTAATTAACTTGTTGCAAATATAATTTATTACTATTCCTGATGTAATAGATTTTTATATTTTAGGAGGGAAGAAAATGCTTATAACAATTTAATATGAGTTTCACTCTTTAAACTAATTTTGTGACTTACAGTTCAAAATCTCTCTAGTTTTAGAAACTGATACAAAAACTACTATGTTACTGAATAGTAGCTTGATGCCAGCATACTCAGAATAGCATCTTCATTAAGCAAGTTAAAAACAAGGCCAGCTGTCCTTGTGAGCTACAGATTTTTTGAAACAAAATAAAACAAACAAAAACCCCTCCAGGTTGGAGAACTGAACCAGGCCAAAAGAGTGATCCTCCAGGATCGAAGATCCTCATGTTCTACTCCAGGATAGCCAGTTCAGGTTTGAGCCACCCTTAACAATTCATCCCCTTAAAATTGTGAGCTCATACAGGGTAGGTGTGAGGTCGTCCCATGCTCAGGTGTGCGTACCTGGGATAAATGCTGCCCCACCACAAGAAGAAAGAATGGTGCTTCTTTTTGTTGCTTTTTCCATAGTACACACTTTTGTGGTTCTCAAGTGGAATGAAAGCCTTGGAGGTGGGGGGTAGAATGTAATGGAGAGGGACCAATCACTTGAGTCAGAGAGATGTGAATTCAAATCCTACCCCCACAGGCACACTAGCTGTGTGATCATGAACCACCCCCACCCCCCCAAGGCAATTCTCAGAGATGATGAGTTAAAGATGAGTTGCTGATCTGCATCAGCAAAGGGAGTTTTCATGTTAGGAGTTCTCCTACACTGATGAAATCACAATAATAGCCTTCACAAAAGACCTCCCCATAATGGTCCCCGCCTACAAGGATCTTAACATTTTGCCAACGAGGATGGCATAAGACATCATCATCATGATCATAGCTATGGATATTATTGTCTATATATAGATATTATATCGAACCCATTATGTACCAGGCTCTTTCCAATTATTTCATTTGATCCTCACAACAATCCTGCAAGATAGGTGCTGTTATTAACCCCACTTTGCAGATGAGGAAACCAAGGCACACAGGTTAAACGACTTGCCCAGAGATGCACAGCTAATGTCTGAGTCCATATTTGAACTCAGTTCTTTAAGTCCTGTGCTCTAACCGCTGAACCACCTAGAAAGAGAACATACTAACTACTGGAGGACAGGGACAAAATACTAAGAGCTGCAGCAGGTGGCCCCTGAGCTGAACCTTGAAGGAAGGTAAGGAGTCTTTGAGGGAGGCAGAGATGGGGGGCGGGCAATGCAAAGAGTCAAGAAGAGTCACTTTTACATCAGGCATACAGAGAACTGCTGGTCAGAGAGGCTTTGGACAGACATAATCCCAGCAGCAACAAAATAGAGGGCACAGCCACATACGCTACGAAGTGTGTTTGAAGGGACAGGAGGCTGAAGCAAAAGCTCCCATTAAGGAAGAGAAGGAGGTAAATTTGGTTAGCTCCAGTGAGGGGCAGAGGTAGGGGGTCTTAAATGGCATGGGTAGGGTTCAAGCTAAGTCTCATCCCATTCACAGCAGTTGTAGAGAAGCTGACTATATATAATCCATATTTTTCTATGTTTTTGCTTAGTAAGTATAGTCAACATCTTATATGAAGCAATTCCCATCTTCTCACAATTATACCTCTAGAACTGAGAAGGAATGATACAGTACGTCGTTCAGTCATGTTTGACTCCATTTGGGGTTTTCTTGGTAAAGATATGGAGTGGTTTGCCGTTTCTTTTGCCAGCTCATTTACAGTTGAGGAAGCAGGTGGACAAGGTTAAGGGACTTGCCCAGGGTTAGCCAGCTACTAAGTGTCTGAGGGACTTTACTTCAGGTTTTCCTAACTCCAGGCCAACTCGCTGCCCCATAATAGAAGTTTAACCTAGTTGCCTATGCCTGTGGTGCATTCTGAGATCTTCTATTTTCTTGATGTGCCTATTAGAGGGTTAGGGCACCCTCAGGAGAGTTTAAAAAGTCTAAGAAATTAGCCTTGTAATTTAAAGTCAGTTGTGTTTTAGGAGTTTATGAACACGAATTGCTTGTGTATCACAATGTTGACAGTAGATGGCAATAAAGTGCCCCTTTTGGGAACCTGTCCATATTGACTCCTATTGTTTGGCCAATATCCTCTGTTCCTTGGACTGGACCGGACCTGGAGAAACCTGCCCAGAAAGATGCTTTTAGCCCTGATTAATTTCAATGTTGCTATTTTACCTGCTTTTATATCATTGCTTGTACCGCTGTCCTTCTGCCGTAGCAAGCATGAAGTGTTCAGGTGACCAAAATAAATCCTCAGTTCGATTCAATGAAAATTTATTGAACATTTATATCTTTGTGATATTCCTTGCATCCACTTTCTCTCGTCCCCACATTGCCACATTCCTAATTTAGGCCCTCATTCCCTTCTTTCTTGACTGTAATTACAGTCTAACATATTTATCTTCTATTGTATTTTTCCCCGCTCAAATCCTTTCTTAGAGCTCTCAAAATCTTTCCTAACAAATATCATTTTCTGGCTCAAAAATATTCAGCGCCCCAGTTTTACCTTCAGGATAAAATTTAACCTGGCATTCAGTGCTGCCCACAAACCTGTTCCCAATCTACCCTTGCAGTCTTATCTCAATCCAATTACTTTTTCTTATTTTTAAATTCTAGTGAAAATGAACTACTTGTTTTATCCTATGTCTCTCCTGATTCTGTGAATTTCTAAGGAACATCCCCTGATGTTTTACATCATGCTCTTTGCCAAAGTCCTCATGCATAGGACCATGGCAACAAAATTGAATGAAAACGAAGGGATAATGTGAGGGTTCTCAGTTGGAGACAAAGACACAACTTTCATCTGCCAGCACTTGGTGACACTTTCCATGGCATTTTCTGACCCTATTTTGAATTGAACTCTCTCCCCCTTGCCTCTCATTCTGCAGCTTTGGGGTGTTGCTTTGTTCATATCAAAAAGTGGAATAATCAGAAATGGGTATTAAGAAGATTAGTTCTTTGGATAGTTTAGGGGAGATTTTAAAACAGGGATATAGGATAGGAGTCTATTACCTTTATTAGAAGAAGCCTGATCTAGGCTGGCAGTAGTAGGAATATAAACAAGGAGACAAATTTGAGAGGTATGATACTTAAGAGATGAATTTGGCACTGGGGAAGAGAAAGGAGTCAACATTGACACATTTCAAGCCTAGGGATCTAGGGAAAGTATTCAGGGCATAGAGGAACAGAATGGTGGACTAGAAAGAGAAGGTAAAATTCAATTCTTATTTTCAGTTTTCTATTTGTAGGAATACATTCCTCAGATTAGATAGAATGAATCTTAAGAAAGAGGAAAAATAGTTAATAGGAAGGTAAAGCACAGGATAGTGAAGAGATGATAAAAGAGCACTGTCAATAGATAGCATCAGGTCCAGCTGAATTATATCCCAGGGTACTGGAACTATTAATGTGGTTGAAAATGTGGGGGAAAAGATAGAATAGCATAATGGATAGAGATAAGTTCTGGGAATTGGGATGATGGGTTCAAATCCTGTGTCTAAGACATACTGATAATGACTCCGAAAGTCAATCTCTCAATAATCTTTCTAAGTTGTAGAGATAGTACCAACCTTCATTGGTAAAAAGACGTTCCTCACTGGGAGTTCTCCATACCAATCAGTTGAAGGAACTAGGGATGTTTAGTTCTTCTTTAAGAAAATGTATATAGGGCAGCTAGATGGTGCATTGGATAGAGCACCAGCCCTGAAGTCAGGAGGTCCTGAGTTCAAATCAGATCTTGGACACTTAACACTTCCTAGCTGTGTGACTCTGGGCAAGTCACTTAACCCCAATGGCCTCAGGGGAAAAAAAAAAAAAGAAAATGTGTATATTAGCTGTCTCAGTTATTTCATGATCTGCCAGTATATCCTTATTCATGTCCCTATTGCCTCTCCCAATAAAAGTAACAGGGATCTTTTGTTATTTCAGTCATGTCCAACTCTTTATGACCCCATTTGGGGGTTTATTTGGCAAAGTTACTAGAATGATTTTCCATTTCCTTCTCCAGCTTATTTTACAGATGAGGAAATGAGACAAACAGGGTAAGTGACTTGTCCAGGGTCACACAGCTAATGACTATCTTGAGGCCAGATTTGAATTCAGGAAGATAAGTCTTCCTGATTCCAAGCCAAGCCCTCTATCTACAACTTACATGGCATTTACTTACTTTTAAGTACTCACGAGGGGAAATTTTGTTTGAGAAAACAAGATTTCCTTTCTCCTAGAGAGTTCATGCAGCTCAATAGGATTAGAGACAGACCTTGAACTTCTGTGAAAATGGGAATTCTAAGGGGTGCCATGTCTTGTTGTTTAGGCTGGAGCTGAGACTTGGGAGATTTTGGAGAACACCATAGCTGACTTCAGGTACTTGAGGAACTGTCATAAGCAAGATTACATTTGTCCTCCCAGAGCAAAGGTAGGAACAGTAGGTGGAAAGTGCAAAACGGTGGTGGATTTCTTCTCATCATAAATTTCCAAGGAGAGACCATTTGACCATTTGAGGAGAAATTATAATGGGGATTCCTTTCAGAGACAAGTTGGACCAGATTGCCTCCTAAGGACCCTTTGGATAGTGAGATTCTGTGGTTCTCTGGGATTCTCTGAATTGAGAATTAAGTGGAACGTGAACATCTTCCACTTGGTGGCCAACCTTCTCATTGTGATGATGAGTTTGGGCTGGCATAGCCTTGGAAAACCCAAGTTACTTTCCTTCCACAACTGGGAGGCAGTAGTGATGAGGTTCTTTTGAATGTCATTGCCTTAGTGGTTTCCTTTCCTATTCTGTCCTAAGTCCCTCAGACACATGGCAGAAATAAAAATCAACAAGCTTACTTCATTATGGAGATGGTGGAAGCGTTGGCGCCTGGCAGCTGGGCTCCCCCAGTCACAGAACAGTATTCTATTAGACAGTTTCTACATTTTTAACTTCTTTTCTCTCTCCTTTGGCAGGAAACTCAGTCTTGTCCCCAGTCCACAGATCTGACTTGAGTGTGCACACATTCAATGGTGGAGCTACACATTAAACAAAGGTAGCTCTTAGTAACTCCCTAGCAAGGATCCACTTTGCCAAGTGCCTTCTTTTTCAGAACTTTCCAATCTAATCTTCCGTTTCTATGAGAACAGCATTTAACCTAACAATCTGAAAGTGTTTTTAAACATGGGATTGGAACTAGTTTGATTGGGGATACCTAAGGGTAGAAGTGATACCCAATATGAGGGTCTTGAAGAATAATCGTTCTTCCACAGTGTCACCCTCTGGATTTGATCCCTGATTTTTGCTGCTTGTCTCTGTGATGCGGAGAGATTCAAAATGACTGATCAATAAAAACCCAGTGCAGGGAGCATGTATGGAGAGCTCTGTTTACTCCCAAGCCTGCTGAGGATAATTGGGAAACCTGTTTTTGGTCATGCATAATGAAGAACTCTGCTCTCCATTTAAGAGTAGGCATTGGAGTCTACCGAGACTATGATCGTTTCCTGTTGGCTTACTTCTTGGTGATGAAGTCTTGCATGTTCATTGCCTTGATCAGGAACTGAGTATGCATATAGGAACTATGAGTGTGCTTACAAAAGACTTCCACTGAGGGCAATTCATTCTTTCTTTTTACTACTTAATGATGAAGGCAAGAGGAGAGAGAGTATGGAAGCAGTCCAATCTCCTCTTCCAGCTTTATATACATATCAATGCACATAGTGTGGCTGATTTTGTCTCTGTTGGGTCGATTCTTTTCCTGTTCTTAGATTATTAAAAAAGGCTAAGATCTTATGATTTTTGAAAGATCAAAAAAGAGTGAGCCCCAAGAAGTCCTGGAACTGGAGTCTAATCCAAATTTACCAGCAGGCAATCCTGGTACACTCATGCAGCCCTGAAGAAGAACTTCTGTACACAGCAGAGATGTCCTGTCCTTCAAGAAAGGCAACAACTCAATTTATCAGTTGTGTTGTATTCAGGAGTAAACTTAGTGGGGTGAATGCTTTGGAGAAGCTACTTTAAGTCAGAACCCACTCTCAATTCAGTAAACATTTATTAAGTACTTACTATGTGTACTCTCCCAGGGGACCAAGGAAGTAAAGGGAAAAGTGTACCTCAGTCCTGGAGGGTGTGTTTGTACTTCTTGTTATATTCTTTTAGTAAATATTCCTTTGTAAAAGCTAATTGATGTTAGGTGGTTAAATGATACTGGGATAGTTATACTGGTGATAATGTAGGGAGAGAAAGAATAAGCCAGAATGGGAGTTCAAGCTGTTAGAAGTAAAAGAATCCCACTACTCCTGAAGAGTACTTCAAGGAGTACAAGCAAGGAAGGCAGTCCCTGCTTTCAAGTAGCTATATTCTAATAGAGAAAGATAATTTTAAAGGTACCTAAAAAAGAAAGAGGCTGTATTCATGGTGATAAGCTGTGGGGATGTCTAGGAAGTGTCATGGAGACCTGGTTCAGATCAAGGTAAGGCAAAAACTCACCTCAGTGCAAGGAGAGCTAGCGAGAGAGTCCCAGTTTGCCTTGGAATGGAGATAAGAATGATGGCAAGAGTACAGTGAATATAGTATAGAGATAGCTCATATTTATATAGGGTTTTAAGATTTGTAAAATGTTTTACACATATTATCTCATTTGATCCTCACCATAATCCTGTGAGGTAGAAAACATTATTATATTCATGATATCCTTCATTTTTGCTGGCTATCACAGAGCACAGAAAACTTTAAGGATTTTGATAAAGCTCCTTTGGAGGGTGAAAGCTCCTTAAGGACAGGGACTGCTCCCTTTTCTTTTTTTTTTCTTCTTTCCTCCCTTCCTCCCTCCCTCCCTTCTCTCCCTCCTTTTCTTCCCTCCCACTTTTCCTTCTCTCCCTCCTTTTCTTCCCTCCCTCCTTTCCTTTCATCCTTTCCTTCCTTCCTTCCTCTCTCCCTCCTTTCTTTCCTTCCTTTTTTCTTCCTTCCTTCCTTCCTTCCTTCTCTCCTTCCCTTTCTGTCTTCTTTCCTGCCTTCCTTCACTCCCTCTCTTCCTTTCTTTCTTATTTTTTAACTTTCTTTTTTGTACTATTTAGAGTTCTAAATTTTTTCTTCTTCCCTCTTTCCTTTCTAAGACAAAAAACAATCTAATATAGGTTATACTTGTACAATCATGTTAAACATATTTCTACATTAGTTATGTTGTGAAAGAAAAATCAGAACAAAAGGGGAAAACTATGAGGAAAAAAAAATTAAAAACATTATGCTTCCATCTATGTTCAGTCTCCAAATTTCTTTCTCTGGATGCAGATGGCATTTTCCATCATGAGTTCTTTGGAACTGTCTTGGATCACTATTGCTGAGAAGAGCTAAGTCCATCATAACTGATATCACACAATGTTACTCTGTACAATGGTCTCCTGTTTCTGCTCACTTCACTCAGCATCAGTTCATGTAAGTCTCTCTAGGCTTTTTTGAAATCAGCCTGCTCATCACTTTTTATAGAACAATAGTATTCCATTACATTCAAATACCGGAACTTATGCAACTATTGCCCAATTGCCAGGCATCCATTTAATTTCCAATTGCCTTTTTTCCCCCTTCCTTCCTCCTTCCCTCCCTTTTCTTCTTTTCTTCCTTTTCTCTTTTTTCTTCCTTGCTTCTTTTTTCCCCTTCCCTTCCCTTTCCTTGCCTTTCCTCGCTTCCTTCCTTTCTTTCTTTTTTCATCTTCAGAGCCTAGCACAGTATCTGACACCAAGTGGACTCTTAGTAAATGCTTGCTGAGTCAGATGGAAACTGGTACAGATCCAGTAATAGGCAAGAACCTAATGCCCTCTTGCACACAATTCTCTGATTTAGCCTTTCCCATGGAAGCCTCCGAGGCAAGTTCTTTTTTATTAGCTGCAGGTGCTCTTCTCCTACTGGACTTTCTTTTCTTGTACCTTTCATTTTCTGGTTCTTCTCCCCTTCACATTATTACACAGTTTCAAAGGCTTATTATATAGAAGATAGATAGACTGGGACCCAAACACAAAGTAGAAATCTAGAGATCTAATGTGGCTTTCAGAAGGTCTGCCACTTGCTGAGAGCCAACTATTATTCACTTTATGTTTTCTCACTGGTGGTTTTCAATTACAGCAATTCTTACTGTGAGATCAGCATGTTAGAACTAATGTAGCAGGTAAAAACAGCTATTAGCCGATCTGGGTATTTCAAAACCCAAATAATAAAAAGGAGTCATCTAGCCAGCTGTGATTAGAAACAACTGCAGCCTGTGTTTACATGGGGCCTTTCATTCATAACATTTTAATTAATTATGGTTTGTGTCCAATTCCATGTTTGTGCTGCTGGTTCTATGGACTATACAAACACACGACTACTTGTCAGCATAGGCAGGAAGAGTGATGGGCTATGAGTCTTAAATTTGGAGTCAGGACCCTTAGGTTGAAATTTCAGCTTTCCTCCTTGCTTCTGAAAACCTTGGACAAATTACTTTGTCCCTCTGGATTTCAGGTGCCTTGTCTATAAAATGAGAGACTTGCTGTCCCCTGAGGTCCCTCCTAGCTCTAAAGAAATAGTTAATTTTCAATATTTCCTGAAATAGCCTGTTGGGATCTGCCTCTCCCCATTCCAGTCCACTTCCAATTCAGCCACTAAAGTGATTTTCCTAAAATGCAGGTCTGATCACATCACCCCTCTGCCCCCTACCCCATAAACATCTGTGACTCCCTATTGCCTCAGAATCAAATGCAAATTACTCTGACATTGAGCCCTTCACAGCAGAGTTAACCTCCCATCTTTTCAGGCTTCTTATATTCCCCAACAAATACTCTGCAGTTCAGTGGCACTAGCATCCTGACTGTTCCACCAATAGGATTCTCTATCTCTTATCTCTGGGCATTTTCTCCAATTATCCCCAGGACCCCAAACACTCCCTCTTCCTCTCTACCTATTGACCTCCCTGGCTTCCTTTAAGTCCCAACTATAATTCCACCCTCCATAGGAACCTTCCCTCCCTTTTTTAGCTTTCCCTCTGTTAATTATTTCCTATTTACCTTGTTTTGTATATGTTTATTTGCATGCCTTCTTCCTTCATTAGATTGTAACCTGCTTCAGGGCAGGGCTGCCTTAGGTCTTTTTTTATATACCCAACCCTTATCATGGTGCCTGGAACACTGTGAGTACTTAATAAATGTTAATTGGATTTAATTGAATTTTAGCTTACAAAGAATCTAAAAGACAAGTTAAAAGAACTGGAGAAGGACAAGAATGAAAATCCTCTCTTAGTCATTGCCTAATGAATGTGCTTCCTAAACATATTCTTTTTATTTCTTTCCTATGTATAGAAACAGAAGTTAGAAACTTAATAAATCATGATTTTTTTTTTCTTGTACTTTATTTTCAGGAGAAAGAAGCAACAAAACACCACATACTTAAAGTAATAGGAATTAAACCTGAAATTTTACTGGTATAATAATTTTTAAAATATTTCTACAATTACTAACTATATGTAGCTATCTGTGGCTTATTTTCCATGCAGATGAAGACTATCTGCCCCTAGGAACCATGCTCTTTTGGAACACAGATTAAATAGCTAGGTCTTTTGAACTTGTCTTTTGAACCCCAATTCCTGTCACCAAGAGCAAATCTCTGTCCCAAATACTTGATTTAAATGGATTTGGAAAATTTTTAGAATTTAGAAGTCTCTTTGAGAGGTCAAGTTTAGCATTCCCTTTGTTAAATGTTGTTAAATTCATTATAACATAGTTTTGTTTGCTTACTCATTTCTTTGTTTTTTCAGTTATTTTTTCCTGTGAAATTTTCATAAAGAGGGCTTTTCTTTCCCCTCTTATCTTTTACTTTGACTCACAGTCTTAGAGCTGAAAGGGAACTCAGAAGCTATCAAACTCAGCCTCCTCATTTTACCCAGGAGGAAACTCAGTCAGAGGGAAGAGAAACAATTTTTCCAGGGTCACAGAGTTAAGCATCATAGGTGGGATTCAAATCTAGATCATCTGGCTCCTGAGTCAATACTCTTTCCTGGATATCTCATCGCCTCCCATAGCAGGCCCCCTGTAAACAATTAACAAAACAAACCTAAAAGTAAATACCATTACCTGTTTTGGGGGCATTTGTGCCAATCATTGTAAATTATAAAAGTCTGAATAAGAAACTTTAAACTAGTGGAGACCATTCCATAAGGAAACAAATAGTAGTAGAATAAGCAATATATATTGCTTTTCTACATGCTGCAGATTCTATGGGTATGGTCAAGGAAGGACATCTTCACAGCAGCAGACAAACAGAAACAGCAGAAACAAGTTCCCTCTACTGGGAATTTTTATTGGCCATAACACAAAATCAATAACTTTCACTTATATGAATTTTAGGATTTTTAAAGCATATATTGTTTGTCCTTGGAGCAACCTTGTATTGTAGATTCTATATTTATCCCTCCCATTTTACAGATTGGTAAACTGTGGTTCAGGGAGAATGGGTTGTCCAATCTTACACAATCAAATTGTCTTTGAAATGGAATTTGAACCCTGGTCTTCCTAACTCCATGATGCCCCCTGGTCTCTCAAAGAGTAGATAGAGGTGGGATTCTGTTCTGCTGAAATTTTCAGCAGTAAAGTTTTGTGGTAACTAGTCCTGCCAAGGTCAAAACTAAGTGATCCCTATTTATTTTATCTCATAAGTTGAGCATGGAAAACAAACAGTCTCAGGAACAATCAACTCCTCAAGATCCTTTCTATGCATATTAGAGAATCCAAGATTTTGATAGTTGGAAGAGACCTTCAGCAACCATCTAGCCAACCCCTACACGAAGAATCTCCCTGTGTAATGTATCTGGAAAGGAGTCATCCAAGCTCTACCTGGACAGAGACTGGGAGACAGCTTACTATGGACAGAACTTTTGGACAGTTCTGAAAAGTTTGCCATCTTCCACTCTCATAGTCCTGTATCTACTGTTGAGGCAGTGGACAGAAGCCTAGTCAGGAAGCCTTGAGTTCAAATCCAACCTCAAATATTTACTAGTTAACTATGTGATCTGGGGTAAATCACTTAATCTGTCTGCCTCAGTTTCCTCCTCTGTAAAATGGAGATGATAAGAACCACCATTCAGGATTATTGTGGGAATCAAATGAGATAAACAAAATGATTAGCACAGTGCCTGGCACACAGTTGGTACTATATAAATGCACATCTCTTTCCCTTCATTACCTCCCTCCCTTCTATTGAGGAACAAATAGAATAAGTCTCATCATTCCTTCACACAATAGTAGGCTTTAAATGCTAAGGACTTTGTGAGCCATTGGATTAGATAATTCTAAATGTTTTTTTCATCTCTAAAACTCGTGGTTCATACAAAACAACTCAATGCTTAACTGAGTTTTCCCATTCTAATATTCTAATTTCCCTATAAAAATGCTTTTTATGTTTCCTCTTTCCTTCTGGCTTCCTCTCCCTCTGTAGTTTCCTACTGTCCACAATTCAGGTCACCAGGTGTTGCCCTTCTGAAGACCCTTATGTCACCTTTCTTTCTCAGGAACCCCAAGAGCTAAAGTCACATTTTACTCTAACCTATTATATTTAGTTATTTTACAGACATATTTTATGATAATTATTTTCATAATCTGAAGGTGACATGAGGGATTTTTATGGGGATATTAAAATGTTTAAATGGACAAGCCCAGTTGTCACAATTAAGCATTAGCATAGATTATGTGGGCTACAAAATTTAGAGCTGGAAAAAAAAATTAGAATCATCTGACCCAGTGGTTCTTAAAGTATGGTCCAGAAATTCCTGAAAGTCCCTAAGACCCTTTCAAGGGAGTCCATGAGATCAAAACTATATTTGCAATCTCATGACTCATCTTCATCAACAAAGGGAGAGTCTTATTCTACTAGATTTTGGGATACGGATTTCAGTTTCTTTTGTAATGTGGTAAATATCAAGATATATAAATGTACACATATGTATATGAATATATATACACACATAAATGCATACATATATAATAGGTATACACATATGTGTATGCAAGAATATATGTATATAATATATAAATGCCTATTTATGTGCATATGCATGTGTGTATACAAATGCCTGTATGTATAGATACATGTGTAATATGTTTCTATACATGTGTGTAAACATAAAATTTATTACCCATATCAACAAATGCTTTTTGGGAGGATCCTCAATAATTTTTAAGAGTGGAAGTGTTTTTGAGAACCAAATATTTGAGAACCACTGATGTAATTTAGTGGGGTTTTTTTTGCAACTAATAAAATCAAGATCCAGACAGCTTAATGACTTTGATCAAAGTCATGCAAGGGGTAAGTAGCAGAGCCAGCCTTTGAATCCAGGTCTTCTGCCTCAAAATCAACTGTACTTTCCTCTATTTCTCCTTCTCCTCAATAAAATAACAAATGAATGAAACAGGATTGGTCGAGCTGATGAGTCCTATATAAGCACGGGGAAGAATATGAATTTAGTTCATTAGACCAGTGTTATCTTATATTGATGCCTCACCATGATGTAGGGATAACTCTAGGTCTAATGTTAGAAACACCTAGAAGACGTTCCAAATATGATCCTGGCAACAAGTGATTGACTAATTGATAATATCCCATGTAAATAAAGTGAGACTCAGTAGTAGAATGATTGTCACAAGATGATGAGTGAGCTCTTTCTATATGATGGCCTAAGAAAAAGATTAAAAATACAAAATGACTAAGTATGGTGCCCTTTTTAAATTTAAATTTAAATTTTTCAATAAACAAAAAGCTATTTTTCTCTCACTCTCACTTTTCTTCTTGTAAAAAAAAAGAAAAACAAAACCTTTGTAATAATTCATAGTAATAATTATAATAATGATTAAAGTATTTATATATCAATTTAAGATTTTCAAATCATTATACAAAGATCTCATTTTCCCTTATTGAAGAGAAAGAAAAACTAATAATAAAAATTCGTAGTAAAAATAATAATAATAAAATTATTTATTATAATAATACAATAATAAAAGCATTTAAATATCACTTTAAAGTTTTCAAAACACTTTATAAATATTACATTTTATCCTTACAACAGACCCTGGAGGGTCAGGGTTATTACTATTCTCATTTTGTAGATGAAGAAACTGAAGCAGACAGAGGTTGTATCTTGCCAATGCCCATATGTTCAGTGAGTGTCTAGAATGGTATAAAAAGTCAAATTTTTGCATTGGCTATCTCCAAAATCTGTACGTCTCATTCTGTACCCTGAGTCCATCTTCTGTCTGTGAGGAATGAGATAGAAAAATACAATTGTGCATTGTGTTGACTAAACTTTTTAAGTCTTTCCAAGTTGTTCATCTTTACAATGTTACTCTTGTACAAATTGTGCTCCTGCTTCTGTTTACTTCACTATGCATCAGTTTGTACAAATCTTCCCATTTCCCTGAAGTCTTTCCTTTTTTGTCATTTCTCACAGCACAATTGGCGATCCATTCCATTCATTTATAATTTGTTAGCCATTCCTCTATTGATGGACACCTCCTCCCCCTTAATTTCCAGTTCTTTGCACCACAAAAAGAAGAGCTATAAATATTTTTGTATAGCTGAGAATTTTTTCTTGATGACATCAGTAACTATTGGTCACAGGTCCAAACTGTTTACAGAATGGTTGGACCAATCTATTAGTGCACTAACATTGCACTAATAGGTACAAAATCTTTTCTTGCTTTATTTCTAATAGTGAGGAAAAGAGCAGGAGGTGTTAAAGATCAGTCAGCTTTCAGACTGTCTACAAAAATTTATTTATTTGTTGATCCTCTGAGTTTGTTTTTGTTTGGTTTCTTTTTTTGATCCAACAAGAAATACATTGTTTACACATATGAAAAAAAGTGAACTTTTTTTTCCTGTAGCAATATTCTTGGTACACAATAAAATCAGAAAACATAAAAATGTTTTAGCTAAATGGAGGAAGAAGGGGAAATGGCCTATATGTTGGCTTTGGACAAACAAATAAAGAAATTAGTTTAAATTCTATCAAGAGCCAACAAGAAACATAATTTCATAGAACCCTTTGGGATCCCATGTCATTTGATTTTAGAAAAAGGAAATTACAGGTATAAAGGTAATTACAGCATGTGTGTCAACATGGCAGGATCTTCCAAAATGAGTCAACATCTAACTCTATACTCAGTAACCGCAATGTGAAAATGGACACAGAAAGCCGATAAAGACTGTTTTCAGATATGGGTTGAAATTTTCCAAAATGAAAAGTTAAATGCTTATAAATTATTCTCATATCTGCAATATCATGAATATTTTCCTTAGGAAAAAAAGATGGAGAGTGATAAATGTGGCAAGCACAAAATGACATTATGGAAAATGAAACTGGTTATTTCTTAATAGAAAGAAAATGGTTTCCAGTGTTTGAGTTGTTTCCAAATCAACTGCTTGTTGGAGCTAAGATCAAAATTACCATTTTTTAATCGTGGGTTTTAAGGACAAAAAGCCCTTGTTTGCAAATCCAACAGCTCTAACTCAACTTATTTAAATGAATGCTGACCTAAATGAGTTAGAAATATGAGGTTTAGTATCAGAATGAGTCAGCAGTATGATATGGCAGCCAAAAAAGCTAATGTAATCTTGGGTTGCTTTAGAAGGCACATAACTTCTGGAAATATTGGAATAATTTCCATTGTACTTTGACATTTTTTGAGACCCAGTCTGGAGTATTTTATTTGGCTGGGAGAGCCAGAAAAACTTTGATAAGCTGAAGAGTGTCCAGCTAAGGACAACAAGGATGGTAAAAGTCCTTGAGCTTCATGACATACAAAGATGATTGAAAGAAATGGGCCAAGGGGCAGCTAGGTGGCGCAGTGGATAGAGCACCAGCCCTGAAGTCAGGAGGACCTGAGTTCAAATCTGGTCTCAGATACGTAACAGCTGTGTGACCCTGGGCAAGTCACTTAACCCCAATTGCCTCAGCAAAAAAAAAAAAGAAAGAAATGGGCCAGATCATTTCACATGTATAATTGAGATCATATTGTTTGCCTTCTTGAGGGAGGCTGGAAGAGCAAGAAGGCTGGAGAGCATTTAGAACTCAATATGTTAAAAGATGAATGTTAAAAACTTTTAAAAAGCTAATTGGAAATATTTAACAAAGTAAAGATATATTTTTCATATATAAAATGGCATTATCCCCCAATTACATGTAAAGATAGTTGTTTTTGTTTGTTTGTTTGTTTGATGAGGCAATTGGGGTTGTGACTTGCCCAGGGTCACACAGCTAGGAAGTATTAAGTGTCTGAGGCCAGATTTGAACTCAGGTCCTCCTAGCTTCAGGGCTAGTGCTCTATCCACTGTGCCACCTAGCTGTCCCAATAGTTTTTAACATTCATCTTTGTAAAATTTTGAATTCTAAATTTCTCACCCTCCTACCTCAAGACAGCAAGCAATCTGATATAGGTTGTACACGTATAATCATGATAAACATATCTCCAAATTAAATCATATTGTAAAGAAAAACCAGAACAAAAGGGGAAGACCACTTTTGTTTGTGAAACAAACAGTGAAAATAAGATATTTGAATCCACAGTGAGTCTCCACAGTTCTTTCTCTGGGTGTGAATGGCATTTTCCATCCCAAATCTACTGGAATTATCTTGGATCACTGTATTGTTGAGAAGATCTAAGTCTGTCATAGTTGATCATCATATTAAAGACATATATGTATATATATTAAAGGAAGAAAAAAACTGTGAATGAGAAAAGATTCGGGGAACATAATAGTCTTAAGTATTTGAGGGATCATCACATGATGGAAAGATTACATTTATTCTCTAACTCTACATAAGACTGAACCAGTACCAACTGGCAGAAGGTCCTAAGAAACAGATTTAGGTTTGACGACAGGAAATATTTCCCCAAAATTAGAGATGTCCGTGAGTGGAATAAACTGCTTTGAAGGGTGGCGAGTTCCCCCTCCATGGAAGTCTTCAAGCAGAGGCTGGACAATCATTTGTTGGGATCTGTGTGTGTGTGTGTGTGTGTGTGTGTGTGTGTGTAGTGGGATCTCCTTTTATCATACTAGGTAGATAATGCCATCCCTTTCTGTTCTTAAATTCTGTGATTCTGTGACTCTGAAAAAAATAAAAGGAAGGGGGAAATGGAAAAAAGGGAAGACATTAACTGTCTTTTGGAAAAGTTTGTGTTAGCTGCTACAAGAAGAGAAGAAGATCCTAGAAATCTCATCAGTTAGAAAGCAAGGATGTTATCATTAAACTAAATTATAGAGCTAACTTTGATGATTCTCTAATTATAAATACCAACTGAGTCATAAAATAGAGAAATGTTGACTAAGGATATTCATTACCATGAAAGAGTTTCCCATAAAAAGTCCAGATTTGAGGGATTCATTATAGGTGGTAAGATTCTCTAGATGTTCCTATTTGTGACTGACATTGTCCTGATTTTACCAATAAGATACTACAGAACTTTTTCAGTGAAATCCAAAGAATTAAGGCTATCCATTTACATAGGAAAAACCAAGTGGGTGAAGAATGCCTATTATCCAGATTATGACAATTTGATTATTATTTGGATAGGCAATCTATTCTTGTACCAGGGATACTAAGCTTGGTGGGAAATGGAACATAGTGAAATAAAATGGTCTATATCATATTTGAAAAATTACACATTGCTTTCAAGTAATTCCTGCTGTCAAAATCCATCTTTAAAAAAAAAATACCAATAATTTCCTGCTTTACTATGAATCATTAGACATCATTCTGGAAATTGTATTACATTTTCAGAGGACATAAAAAGCTATGTGAGAAAAGTGCTTCATATAAAAAAGTGTCTATAGCATATTACAACAAAAAATAAAATCAATGGCATTTATTCTTTCAGTGCATTCAACAAGCATAAGTCCTAGGGATACATTCTGTTAGATGAATAGTATCAAGAATATGGGCACAACCATATACCTATTGAAGACCCAGAAAAGAAAGTTCTTGTTACCAAAATCTTTGATGCTGTTAAATAGTTCAACATCAGAAACTGATATGATTTTATCAGTGGAAATGACCTTAAATAAAAGACGTCATCCGCTTTGTAATTATAACCTGAGGACCATGAGACCTTTCCATCTGACTTACTGTTGAAACTTCCATTTGTGTATTCTTTGCCTTAAGAACAGGAACTCCTTAAGAGCAGGAACAGTCTTTTTTTTTTTTTTTTGAATCTCCAGTGCTTTGCACATAGTAAGTGCTTATTAAATGCATCATTCATTTGTCCATTCATTCATTGATGTGTGACCTGAAAAGGTGAACCAATCAGAACTCTGAGGGCTCCTCTAGCTTTGTACCCCATGATCCCTAGAAGAACAACAGATGGACTACTTTAGTACCATGCTTATAGTCACAAAACATTAAAATGCATTACTTTGGACAGATACTCTATAGAGGATTTGTGGATGAATATAGACAATTGCATAGGAATTGAAAAACAACACATGGGCAGATTCTTGAGAGAGGGAATACCCACATTGATGAGATTATAGGCTGATGGAAGTATTGACACTTATGATAGAATCATTTAAAAAGAATTGCAAAATTAAGACAACTCTGAGATACCACTACACACCTGTCAGATTGGCTAAAATGACAGGAAAAGATAACGATGAATGTTGGAGGGGATGTGGGAAAACTGGGACACTAATACATTGTTGGTGGAACTGTGAATGGATCCAACCATTCTGGAGAGCAATTTGGAGCTATGCTCAAAAAGTTATCAATCTGTGCATACCCTTTGACCCAGCAGTGTTACTACTGGGCCTATATCCCAAAGAGATCTTAGAGGAGGGAAAGGGACCCACATGTGCAAGAATGTTTGTGGCAGCCCTTTTTGTAGTGGCTAGAAACTGGAAACTGAAGGGATGCCCATCAATTGGAGAGTGGCTGAATAAATTATGGTATATGAATGTTATGGAATACTATTGCTCTGTAAGAAAGGACCAGCAGGATGATTTCAGAGAGGCCTGGAGAGACTTGCATGAACTGATGCTGAGTGAAATCAGCAGAACCAGGAGAACATCATACACAGCAACAACAGTATTACATGATGATCAATTCTGATGGACATGGCTCTCTGCAACAAAGAATTGTCTCAAACCAGTTCCAATTGTTCAGTGAAGAAAACCATATACACCCAGAGACAGGGAAATGAAATATGGACCACAACGTAACATTTTCATGATCTCTATTGACATTTGCTTGCATTGTGTTGCCTTTCTCTGATTCTTTTTTTTTTCTTGTAGATAGGATTTTTCTTGCATAACTTCTCAAGCATTTCAACATTATTAACATGTAGTGGACTTCCTGCCATCTAGGGGAGGGAAGGGGACTGGGGGTAAAATTTGTAATGGAAAGCTTTGTAAAGATCAATGTTGGGGAACTACCCATACATATGTTATACAAATAAAAAGCTTTAATTAAAAAAAATTAAATTAAATTAAAAAAAAAAAGAATTGCAAGTATGTATTTAAAATGACATTAGCTTAGTTTCTACAATTTCCAGAAAAGTTCAAGAGAGACAGTGATATGGTGAATGGAAACAGCACTTATCTTGGAATCAAAAGACCTGAATTCAACTTCTTTAATCCAACACTCACTGGTTGTGTGACCTTGAAGGAATCCCTTAAATTGAACCTCATTTCCCTAATTTGTAAAATGGGGACAATAATATTCATACTATCTACCTCACAAAATTGTTCTGAGGCAAGTACTTCACAAGCATGAAAGTGCTCTACAAAATGTTAGAGGAGAAAAAATTTCAGAGATCTCATAATTTTTTCAAGTAAGAAAACAAACTTAAGCATGTTAAGTGACTTGCCAAAAATAAATTGATCGATCAATAAATATTGATTAAGTACTTACTATATACAACAGATACTAAGTGCTGAAAAGGTAAAAGACAACTTCTGCCCTCAAGGAGTTCACAATCTAATAGAGCTAATATGTGCAAACAAAGCACATATAGGATAAATATATATAGTACATGTAATTTATATGCAACATAAAAATATATAAATACGCACAAATGAGGTGAATGAAAAGTCCAAGAGACAGATTTTCTGTGTAATCAATAATTTATGAATTAGGCTAGCAAATAAATTTGAAGTCTTGGTAACCAAAAACCCTGAATAGATGTTACTGAATGTTAAAATATTTTTGGAAAAGGGAATGTGTCTGAGAGAGAAATCTGATTAACTAATGAGCTAATAAATATTAATAGTGAAAGGCGGGCTTTTTCTAATTAGCAACCGGGGATCATGACTTTGATCTTGTTAGCCCTCTCCCATAATTCAGCAGTCTGCACAAAGAAATTCATCTTCATTCAGATCACTTCAATTGAACCATGGGCTAAAAATTCAAATGGATTAGATTCTCTTTACTATTTAATCAGAAATCCCATGTGGGTGAAGTTAGCCTAAACAAGATTGAGGAGAATGTGTTATTGTCAACATTGTCCTTCATAAGGACTGGACTTTGAATGAGGAATTAAAAAGAGAAAAAAAAAATTTCACTAATAACTAACCTACTAATAATTGGTTATTCATAATAAAAAAAATAAGATCTTTGGGTCTTGTATGTAAAATTAGTTATTAATATGAGAAAAAAAACATTTTTCTCAAAAACCCATATAAACAAGGTACATACAGGATAAAAATATATTTAATACAAACTACGTATATTTAATATAAATGTATGTTTATATTACTGTATATAAAATACATCTATGTGACATATAAAATCAATATATTTCTGGATATATGTGGATATATGTATTATACACACATATAGACATATATACATATACATACATATACGTAAATGTGTGTGTGTTGTTAATGACAGAATTGGGAGTAGGACCCAGGCTAGTATTCTTTGCATGACATTATATGATGTAAAAATGGCTCATTACTAACTGCAAATTCTAAGTATAGAAATGACATTTTTAAAAGAGACTAGAAATATTTTAATGTCATTATGCAACTCTCTTGACAGTTTTTGAAGTCTTCTTGTCTCTTACTGATTAGAAAAGTCATTCATTTGCGCTCAGGAAACTCCTACCCCTTTCCTAATACCCTTTTCTTGGCCAGACTGAAAGTGCCCTTGGCTTTAAAAGCCAGAAACGAACTTAAAGGTCACCCAAGTCAATGGAAACCCATGTATTAATTAATACTATATCTGTTTTATTATATTTCTATTTTGTCAATATTCCCCGATCACCTTTTAATCTGGTTGGGCTGCACTCAGAAGCATCATGGGTTGTTTGACCCCTCTGATGTAGTCCAAGCCCCTTACTTTACAGACTTTACAATCCTAGTGTTGTGCCACATGTAACAGTTTCCCTCAGTTGCTCTGTCCGAGGCACAGTTCCCAATATCAGTTTCCCTAAATTGCCCTGTTTCCCTTAATGCTACAGTTCCCAGGTACAAAACTTCCCTTAATTGCTCTGTCCCAGAATAGCAATCCCTACTTCCTGACCTTCAGAAATAATTGGACTCACATTCCAATGGAATCATAAAACCTCCAGATGGTCAGCTGACCTACCTCTTATCTAAACGACCCAGACTCACTGTCCCAGCTTCTCCAGCAGCTTTCACTCCCTACCTGAATTTATAACTTTAGTACTCTTCTTCCCCTTACTCCCCACCTGTCAGAATTGAATTAATAGTTTCTTTTGAACCCCTGATATCTCTCAGCTGTTCTTTCTCCCCGAGCTATAGGAACCTATATTAATCCATGACTTTCCTCAGTGGATCATTGAATACTTTGTGACGTTAGTCCTATTCAGTCGGCTAGTCTTATATCTGGATCAATAAAGTAATATCTAATCTCTAATGTGTGATACTATCTCAGTTTCTCCCTGAGCATTACACTAGCAGGGGAAAGTATTAAGAAGCAGACCCTGGACCCTCAATTCAGTGGATTTGTCCCCACACGACATTGTGCTCTTGAGCCAAGATGGAAAATCTTTTCAGATAAGTCGAAAAGCCCCAACCCTTTCCCTTCTCCTACCTTCCTTAGGACCTTATACTTCAAACAGACTATCTCTTAAATCTCAAATTTAAATCCTCAGAAGAGAGGAGAGAGCAATAATCAGAAAGCCCCTTTCAGCACTCTGGCTTTTGTTTCAAGCAGGACTCTACAATGGCTTGCCCCCAAACTCCATGTACTTTTGGTGATAGAACAATAATCCTTCAAGTTTTGGACTGATTGCTTCCAAACTGATCACTCAGGCCTGGGAGTTGTATTTCTTCCAAGCTCAAGAAGAGAGAATTCTTGTGTAGGGATCTGGACTAGAGGGCAGAGTCTGTCAGCATAACTGGATTGTAGAAATCTATCTGGAAGGGGACAGGGAGCTGGAGAGGGGGCCCAATGGCAGCAGCAGCCAATGAAGCAGGAGTGGTGGTGACAGTCAGTGGCAGATGGACAACTCTATCCAGGAGACTGAATCTAAGCCTTGTACAGGGTGGAACTTTTTCCGTTCTCTGGCTCACATCTTAGCTTATTAAAGAATCCAGCTGAGAGGGACTGAATTCTGGCCTCTCAGAAAAACTGCCAGAACAATGGCCAATCTACTCCATTCTGCCTTTCTTCCTTTTGTATTATTGTTCTGGCAATGAGCTGAAAGATTAATTACTAAGGATTTTTTGCTGTTTAAAAGCCTTGCTATTATTTGCATTTTAAAGACAATGGTTTACTATATAAAGCTAATATAATTCAAACTACTTTCTAAGTCTGTGTTTTATTGCTACTGTCTGAGAAGGAAGGGAAACCTATGGAGATTTGATAAATTCAGCTGAGTAGGAGCTAACCATTCTTGCTTAGCAATTGACATTACCTAGGTACTTGGAGTGGTTTATGAAGTTTTTGTTTTGTTCTGACTTTGACAAGAAAGGAAGCCCTTTGAATTTGATACCTTCCTTCTGGGCCAGAAATTCTCAAACTAGGGTCTAAAAATTCCTATACAGCCTTAAAAGTTATTGAGAATCTCAAAGAGTTTTAATGAATATGGGTAATATTAATTCATTAAAATTAGCAAAGAACCTATTACATGTTAGCATAGTTTTCACAAAAACAAACAAACAAACAACAACAACAACAACAAAAACTCAACTATTTTCATTGAATGGATACTGTCCAAAAAACTTTAAATAGTAGTTGAGGGCAACTGTTATTTAGTTGTTAAGGCCAGTCCTAATCATCCAGCTGTAGCACCCCTACTTAATCCTTGCTTAGGGAACTCTAGTTATTCCTCCAGGAGGGCAGAAACTGTCACCAACAGAACCCATCATTTCCTTTTTCATAGCTGCCATCACTAGGTCTGAGGGAAGATTCCCTTGGAGTGGGAGACTAAAATTATAAGCTTCACTTTTTACTCCTCCACCCTAGGGATCCAAATGTGCTCTTGGGTTTCTGATCTTTTTTCCAGTTTCAATTATCTTAATCTCTCCGATTGATAAACTCCTACCTCCAATAGGTTCAGAATGATAGCCTAAATCAATCACATCAACATCCATGAGATTTAATCATTCAGTCTCAATGAAGTAAGAATAAATTGTTATTCAGTCATATCCAACTCCTTGTGACTTCATTTTAGAGTTTTCTTTGCCAACATACTGCAATAGTTTGCCATTTCCTTCTCTAGCTCATTTTACAGATGAGGAAACTGAGACAAACAGGATTAGGTGACTGACTAGTCTTTGAGGCCATATTTGAATTTAAGTTCTCTTGACTCCAGACTTAGCCCTCTATCCATTGCACTAAGTAGCTGTCCCAAGCATGAGTTAATAAGACCTCAGACCCAAAGTATGGCTCACATCAGAAAGATAACTCTAGTTATTACAATGGAGTATTAATGGATTTATCCATATCTTCCTTAGAAACATATAATCAAAGCCCTTAAAAAAAAAAAAAGGTCTATCTATGAAGTACCCAGATTTATTCCTGATCATATCCTCTAAAAAGACTTAATGTCAAGAAAAACTTTATAACAATTAGATCTCTCCAAAAGAGAGTTTTTTGGAGTTGTAGTATGTATCCTGAAAGCCAAATTATATACTTTTTTTTCCATTAAGAGTTATTGCCTTTTAGTTCTATTTTCATTATGTTTTGTTCATTAGGAAAATGAATTGTAAACTTAAAATATCATGAAGATTGAATGCTTTTTTCATGGCCAATAACCTATTGTAATAAGAAACCAAATACTTTAAATTTGATTTAATGCTTCTCAGAAGACAAATATATTGACTGAAGAGTTTGTTGCATTGCAGTAGAGTGTCTTTTCTTTAAAGGGGATAATAATAATAATATCTTACAAAACAAGGGCTTAGGAGTTGTGGTTGAGGTTAGGAGCCTCCTTTTAGGGATTCCAGAAAAGCACTAATGACTTGAAAGCATGACCTTGGTGAGCATAGTCTGGAGCTAAGTGCAACTCCTGAATTGATAAGAGCAACACACTTTGCTTGAGATGGGAAGGATACTGATACCCCTCAATATGGCCCTAATCTTTGGCCAGGATTCACTGCCAAAGTGCTTTTTTGCTAACCTTAATACCCAAGAAAACCTTTCATTCATAATTAAGTGACCTTGGAGATCATAATTAAGTAACCGTGGAGGAATCAACTGCCTGAGCTAATTTTCAACTGAATTTGGAGTTTGTAATTGTTTGAAAGAAAACAACTCTTCTTTCTATTTCAAATGCTCATAGAATTAAATTTTAATTAAAAATTTGTAAGATTTAAGATTAGCATCATAAGGAGGGAAGGCTTATTCAGGTCCCTGATTTGGAAAATGGAACTCAGGGGAATGTGAGGTGATTAGATAACTCTCTAATAACTCAAGTTCATTTTCCAAGTGAGGTAAGCTCATGTTGTTGTTTTTGTCACTAGTCATTTTCATTTGTTACCAGCTCACTTGAGATTTTCTTGGCAAAGATACTGGAGCGATTTGCCAAAGTAAGCCCATACTCTTTGTCTCTGATATAAGGCTGGAGTCCTTTATATTCCTTAGGGTAAAAAGTGGGCTTAAATATTTAATAGCTGGAAAAGACCTCATAGGTCAATTAGTGTAATCCATTCACTTTATAAATGAGAAAACTGAGGACTCAAAATATTTACTGACTCTCAGCACAGTGTATGGCTGGCACATAATATTGTTTGTGCTTCACAACAACTGCATGAAGTAGGTGCTATTATTATCCCCATTTTACAGATGGGGAAAGTGATGCCGAGAAACCTTAAGTAACTTTCTTAGGATCACATAGCCAAGAAGTGTCTGGAGTAAATTTGAATTCAGGTCTTCCTAACTCCAGGTCTAACCACTACAGTCCCTTAGACTGGATATGGTTATTTAATAAATGTTTTTTGATTGAATGTTGATTTGTTTACAATTCTATAAGTAAAAATTTCAGGAGATGGAATTTGAATTTAGATCTTTGTCTTGTCCACTATACTTCAGGAAGAGACTATCTTGATGGTTATATGTTTCTGTGAGTTCTCGATATTTTTCTACAGACTTTCTGTGGAATGTAACAAAGGCCATCTGAAAATAACACTGTATGATTGAGAACTTGCCTTGGAACTAGAGTATTTGACCTAAATCTGTGGTGCTCTAAATATAAGTCAAATTCTGAAATTCTTATGAGGAATCTTAGGTAGAAGAAAAAGTCAAATTCTGAGGTTTCCAGGGAAGCCTGGATAGGAATAAAACTATTTAATGGGATGTTATACCTAAGTTTTCCTCTTTATAATTTCTATATCTAGTTCCATCCTCTGAGACCTAGCCGAATATCCCCTCTTTCACATGATAATCCTTCAAATACTGTGCCTTTTCTTCCCTAGCTCACTATCCCTAGTTCTCATGTGTTATGAACTCAAAGTTTTTCACCATCCTGATTGAGATTCATTGGACAACTTCCCATTTATCAATGTCCCTTCTACAGTATGGCATCCAGAACTGAATACAATACTCTAGATATAATTGGATTAATACACAATGCAATTAATATCTCCTTGCTCTTGGATGGTTTTTATAGTATTTTAAATCAGATCCAAATTATGGCATTAAATATGTAAAAATATGTGCATAGATATATTGCAGGTGTACTATATCTGCCAATAGGGAAGTTTGTGTTACACTGTCAAAAGATAGGTCTGCCTTTTTAATGCTACTTCAATTATACTCAAATTATGTAGAAAAAAATGTGAGTAGAATCTTAAGAAGACTACAATTTCCACTTTGACAGATTTATTTATTTTTCTTTTGGATAGGGTAGAAGTAATTAGTGATGTCTAAGTCCCATTTGTGCAACTCTTTTAATTATCCCAAGTTGACAACACCCATATTCTGTCAGTGATTCTGTGTGACTACAACTTAAGGAACACTACCGTTTCAGAAAATCAGAATAACTGAGACTTAAAGGGCAATACAGAAACAAATAGTGTATGCATGTTTCTAATGGTGACTTGCATGAAATATGTGACAGAAGAAACCTATATGAGCAGAAAAGGAAGCATGTTGAGTGAAGAATAACACCATTGGTTTTCCCAAAATATTAAAAGAAAATGAATGAATGAAAATTATTTATTAGATGTTTTCTGCATGGAATGAATCATTCTGGGTACAGAGGAAATAATACAAAAGTGAGACAGTTCCTTCCCTCAAGAAATCTCCATACCAATAGGGGAAAGCAAAACATAGAGGGGAGTGGTAGCCAATTAAGTATTTGGATTGAGAAGTCACGGATGATGAATGGAGTCACAGCAGAGTTCACTGACCTGATCTTTCCAGCAGTGATGACATGGTCCTGAGCTGGACAGTGAGAAGTTGACAGAGAGTCTGAGGGTATTCATGCTATGTCAAAGCTGATGATGGGAAGCATTACAGGAGTCAGAGATATACAGATGCCAAATCCTATATTCAACAGGCAGGATAGTGTGGGACCCATGGTGGGAGTTCTAGAGCTGAGAAAGTCAAATCCTCTGGTCTGGAATGATGTTGCAGCAGCGTGTGTGTGGAAAGATCCAGTGGTCCAGCACGTGCAACAGATGGCAAGAAGATGGCTAAGGTAGAACGCAAAACATGACTGGGACCTGTTAAATATATGGTATCCCCTTTGGATTACCTCTCCCTGACACACTCGCAAAGTAGTTTCCCTCAGGTTCAAGGTCATCTGTAAAGTGCAAACTTACAGATAGATAGATAGATAGATAGATATAGATATAGATATATAGCTAATCAGCTTCCACTGGAGCATTTATCTTTACTGCAGTCAGCAAGAGGACATAATTAGCTAAAGACAACTTTATTTACTGAAATAACATAGAACAAAAGCAATACCACCCAAATCTTGGGGTACAATAACCCATCGTTGGGAATGGGTGCCCATAGAGTTCACAAGTGGGGAGACACACATGGAACACGTGGTCAATACATGTGCAAAGAGGGACAGCTCATACCTCCAAGCTGATGCACCCCATGGCTTCTGATGTCCTTGCACTATATCTAACACACACTCCCTCCAGTGGAATGAGCAGATCTTCTGTGGAGGATTTACAGGAAGACATGGCCAAGAACTCCAACAGGATGAGCTATGGAAGGGAAAAGAGAGGGAAGAAGACATATATTTAATTTGCCTACTGTGTGCCAGGCACTGTGCCAAATATTTCATAAATATCATCTCATTTGGTTCTGTGAGGTAGATGGACACCTTAGTTCTTCATTGATGGTAAAAGTGCCCAACTTGATTAAATTACCAAGTCAATGAAGTATCAAAGGGCTTTCCTTCCCTTTCTCAAGAGATTGTTTTTGTGCGTGTGGTGGTGTTTTTAATGAGACAATTTTTGAATTAAATTATTTGTAAATAAACACATTTTATAAATGATGATTTTTAAGTATATGTCACAGTTCTTATGGTTCTTAATTTGAGGTCTATAAGTATGTCTTATTTTTAAAATCTTAATATTTCAATACATTTGATTTCCTTTGTAATGCTATGTGTTTTAATTTATGTATTTAGAAACATAATTCTGAGAAGAGAGTGTCTATGACACAAAAAATGACTAAAAACCCTGCTCTCAAAAGATTTGTTTATCTTCATTTTTAAACCTGAGCCTTATTTCCCTTCTCTTAACTTCTATCACTGTCTCTCTCCTCTTTTTGTCTTCCTCTCTTCTCTCTTTCTTTCTTTTTCATACTATATCCTCCTATTTTTCCTATCAGATTGTCCCCACTACTATTCCTTTTCTCTCTTTTCTTCTCTCTTTATTTAAAAAAATGAGCTTGATTCCTCTCTGTCTCTATCTGCTTGTCTGCCTTCCTGTCTGTCTCTCTAATGTGGAATAAATAGATGCCAGAACTTTCAAAGCACTAATACTTTCAAATTTTCAAAAACCAAAGAGGATATTAAATATTACCCCCTCAATTTTGGTGATGAAGAAACAAAGAGCCAAAGATAGCATATTATGCCTGAAGAAGAATGAATTTTATAAAAGCTATCAATCAAATTGATCACAGAATCACATGTAAAATCTGTTAGCATTACAAATGATAATTGTCCCTAAAAAAACTGTCTTGTAGTATTTGAGGATAACAGTCAAATGATTAATCATTGTCAGAGTAAATGGATTTCTGCAGCTCACCCCTTCTGAAAATTCTAATTAAAGCTCCTGGAAATGCTTGGTATGAGGTTAAAAGAAGAAAACATCTTGTGGTAAGAATATCTGAGAGCTATAGAAAGCTTGTCTCCAACTCTTGGGAAAAGTGGGAGCTAGATCCAAGAAAGAGCTGATAGATCCATATCTCTGAGAGACAATGGGGAAGGCAGGGGCTCTATTTTATGAGTGAGGGCAGCAATTTGAATCATAGTGTAACTTGAGTGTCACAGAGGCTGCAGGATTCCAGATTGTCAGATGTTCATGGTGAATTTTTAGGGGAGTCAAAAGATAGCAGTTTCACAAATCCACAGTGAACTTCTTGCAGAGTCATGTTAGAAGTATGAATGAGCAGCTGGAGTTCCAGATTAGAAGCATTTTACAAAGTGACATTTTGGAAGCTCTAGTCTTTGGAGAAGACCAAAGACCCTCACTAGTAACTTACAATCCAATATTTAATGTCTAAGTGAGGTCTAGTGGATAGAGTGGATTTCAGTTTTTTTTCCGCTTTGTCACACAAACTGTGTGACCTGAGCAAATCATCAATCAATCTCTCAGTGTCTCCAGGCAATTCTCTTAGATTATAAATCTCAAAGTAGGAGTCCATTTGAATTGATAGAGGGAATTAAGGAAATCTCAGATCCACTCTCTACCACTATCTCCAAAAGATGTCTAATATCATTCATATCCTCTCATCTTGTGGCTCAATGGCTTCCAAATAAAAAAACCCAACTCCTTATATGGATAAATCAACCCTTTTGGGAGAAATTGATATAGCTAAAAAACTTTTTTAGTTTTTTATATTTTATATTTATATTTTGCTATAGGGTTCATTTGGTTTTCATATAGTCATCAATTTATTTTTTCTTTATTTGTACAAGAAAATACCTATGGCTTTCAAGAACATTTTTTTATTTTGTCTTATTTTATTTTCCTTATTTGGGAGAGGTACCAAGCCTAGAGTCAGAAAAACCTGGGTCCAAATTTGGCCTCAGATACTTACTAGCTGTGTAACCCTGGGCACATCACTTAACTATTTTATCTCAGTTTCTTCATTTGTAAAAGAGGAATAATAATAGCACCTACCTTAAAGAGTTGTATTGAGGATAAAATGAGATAATTGGAAAGTGCTTTACACTTAGTAAACACTATATAAATGTTAGCTATTATCATTATTACTTAATTCAATTTTATTTTATTTTCAGTTCCAAACTTTTGTCCTCCCTCTTCACCTTTTTCCACCCATTGATAAATTAAGAAAAATGAAATCTATTACCCATATGTAGACACATTCAAAATCAATTTTCCTTATCAACCAAGAAAAAGAAAATGAAGAAAATAAGTTTTAATGAGTCTGAATCAATTCTTTTTCTGGAGGTGGACAGCATGTTTCATCATGAGTTTCAAGGACACAATTTTTAAAATTATGGTCAATAAATGTTTTATTAGGAAAGTTATAATGATGTTTCACAATATCTGATGCACTATAAAACTACCAACTTTCTTTCAATAACCTTTCCATGAAAACTTTTCATTTTTACACAAAGAAAAAAAATTTTGACATTACTCATTTTCATTGTTATACAGTAGTGGGTATTCTGACAGTTAGAAAACTGTAAAAATATTTTTGAAAGTCTTTGCCACTCTACCTTATTTCAACTCTAAAGTTGGGATTTTATGGGTCATGGATTTAAAAATATAAACTTTTATATAATACATAACCACATTTTGATTTATTTTTTTCCTTTTGTCTTCTAAACATTTATGTTTTTGGTATTTTGGACATCCTGAGGTTTTGGTGATCATTAGACCAGACCTCTGTTAAAAGAAAAGGTTATTCTAAAACATATATACTGTAGATATAGACATACCTATATCTATAGATGTAGATATATATAGCACAGCTTTGATGATTCTCAAAATTAAGAACTTTTAGTTCCTGGTAGGAGAGCATTACCTAGCAAGCATGTTCAAAGGAAGCAAGGATCATCATTGTATCATCACTGACCCCCTGCTGTCACCAAAGTTCTCAGCAAGAATTCTTGTTAGATAGGACAAGAATAAGGTCATATTTCATATGCAACTTCTAAGCCACACAAAATAGATCCTTAAAGACATCAGAGAGCTAAGGGAAAAAGGAAGCAGAATGAGATCCCATAAAAGCTATTAAATAAAATGGTATTCAGTCAGAAAGGTAAAGCCTGGCAAAGAAAACAACCTCTTTACAAAAGAAGTCAGTATAAAGTGAGCCACAAATAGGGTTTCTGTCCTTAATAACATTGACTTCAGACTGTCATGACTGTGCAAAATTGCACCTGACCTCCCAGACAAAACGGTTTTGATAAAAGTTTGAAATATGACTTACTTGTATGATAAGGAATACTGTACCACCTAAACACTATATGAATGATAATACTGATAATTATTATTTATAATTGAATTTTATTTTATTTTCAGTTCCAAATTCTTTTCTCTTCTCCCTTTCCCATCCATTGAGAAGATAAGAAAAAAAATCATATAGACATTCAAAATATCCATATTAGCCATGTCCTAAGAAAAAAGAATAATAAAAAGAAAAAATAAAAGAAAGTATATTTCAATCTGCTCTTTGAGTCCTTTGATTCTCTTTCTGAAGGTGGACAGCATGTTTCATCATGAGTCTCAAGGACACAATTTTTAAAATTTAGTCAATTGATGTTTTCTAAGGAAGATGATAATGATGTTTTGCAATCAATTTCCATGTTAACCATGTTCCAAGAAAAAAGGACAATAAATAAAAAGAAAGAGACAGAAGAAAGTATTTCAATCTGCACTTTGAGTCTTTTGATTTTCTTTCTGGAGGTGGACAGCATATTTAATCATGAGTGTCAAGAACGCAATTTTTAAAACCTGGTCAATCAATATTTTCGAAGGAAGATGATGATGTTTCAGAATCAATTTCCATGTTAACCATATTCCAAGAAAAAAAAAAAGAAAGCAATATATCCCAAAGAGATCTTATAGGATGAAAAAGGACCCACATGTGAAAAAAGGTTTGTGGCAGCCCTTTTTGTGGTGGCAAGAAACTGAAAACTGATGGATGCCCATCAATTGGAGAATGGCTGAATAAATTATGGTATATGAATGTTATGCAATATTATTGTTCTGTGAGAAATGACCAGCAGGATGATTTCAGAGAGGCCTGGAGAGATTTGTATGAACTAATGCTGAGTGAAACGAGCAGAACCAAGAGATAATTATACATGGCAACAACAATATTATATGATGATCAATTCTGATGGACATGGCTCTCTTCAACAAGGAGATGATTCAAAGCAATTCTAATTGTTCAGTGGTGAAGAGAGCCATCTACACCGAGGGAGAGGCCTGTGGGATCTGAGTGTGGACCATGACATAGCATTCTCATACTCTCTTTGTTGTTTGTTATTTGTTGTTATTTGCTTGTATTTTGTTTTCTTTCTCAGTTTTTTTTTCCTTCTTGATCCGATTTTTCTTGTGCAGCAAGATATGTATGCAATATATATATATACATATATTGGATTTAACATATATTTTAACATATTTAACATGTATTGGACTACCTGTTATCTAGGGGAGGGGATGGGGAGAAAAAGAGGATAATTTGGAACAGAAGGCTTTGCAAGGGTCAATGTTGAAAAATTACCTGTGCATATGTTTTGTAAATAACACTTTAATAAAAAAAAAATAAACATTGGGGAAAAAAAAGAAAAAAAGGAAAGAACTAGAAAAAATATACTTCATTCTACACTCTGAGTGCATCAATTCTCTTTCTGGAGAAAGGGTCAAGAAAATGAGTCTCAATATTAAGCTCCTGGAAGGGAGTAGATTATCTTAGCACCTACTATGGGCCAGGTACTATGCTTAGCACTGGGAATTCAAAGACAGGATTAAAACAATTCTGATGCGCTAAGAGCTTACATTTTATCAATGAGATACAACATGTAAGGGAACAAGAAGCAATAAAAATTATTTTAAGAAGTAGGGAGTGTTAGTAACTATAGGGTTTGAAAAATATTTCATGAAGAAGGTGGCACCTGAATTAAACTTTGAAGGAAGCTAGATTTTCTAAAAAGATGGAGGTGAGTTTAGACATACGTTCTCACTTGTACAAAGGCAAATGATGAAAGATGGAATATTGTTAAGTAGATGAAGGTAACTTTGCTTGGAACATAGGACAGGTGAAGAGTAATATGAATTAATATTGGAAAAGTAGGTTGGTTGGAGCCCTTTTTTTTTTTTTTTTTACAACTTTAGAAAATTTTCATATTGAATGTCATCCTTTTGCTGAAATCTCATTTTAAGAGATTCAGCATTGAGTTTACAATAATTTGATAGATAGTCTTTAATTTCTCATTATAAAACCACATGTCACATTGCCTATTAAGCATTTCTTTGATCAACAATCCATTTTTTTATAATTCTGGTCTTAATTATAGCTGATCATTTTTTTTTAATTTTATTTTATTTGCATAACATATGTGTGGGTAATTCTTCAACAATAACCCTTACATAGCTTTCCGTTACAAATTTTTCCCCCCAACTCCCCACCCCTCCCCTAGATGGCAGGATATCCACTACATGTTAATTATGTTAAAATATTGGCAAATCGAATATATGTATACATATTTCCAAACTTATCATTGTTGTGCAAGAAAAATCTTATCTACACAAACGATATATCAGATAAAGGAAACACAATGTAAGCAAACATCAATCAAGGAGTATGAGAATGTTATGTTGTGGTCCACATTTCGCATCCCTCTCTCTGGGTGTATATGGCTTTCTTCAGTGAACAATTGGAGGTGGTTTGAAACATTTCATTGTTGAAGAGAGCCATGTCCATCAGAATTAATCGTCATATAGTACTGTTGTTGCTGTGTATAATGATCTCCTGGTTCTGCTCATTTCACTCAGCATCAGCTCATGTAAGTCTCTCCAGGCCTCTCTGAAATCATCTTGCTGGTCATTTCTTACAGAACAATAATATTCCATAATATTCATATACCATAATTTATTCAGCCATTCTCCAATTGAAGGGCATCTATTCAATTTCCAGTTTCTAGCCACTACAAAAAGGGCTGCCACAAACATTCTTGCACATGTGGGGCCTTTTCCTTTCTTTATGATTTCTTTGGGATATAAGCCCAATAGAAATGCTGCTGGGTCAAAGGGTATGCACAGTTTGATAACTTTTTGAGCATAGCTCCAAATTGCTCTCCAGCATGGCTGTATCCGTTCACAGCTCCACCAACAATGCATCAGTGTCCCAGCCCTCCCACAACCCCTCCAACATTCATCATTAACTTTTCCTGTCATTTTAGCCAATCTGACAGGGGCTGGAGCCATATTTTGAAGGAATATTATACCCCCATTATACACGGGGAACTAAAATAAACAATAAGTTTCTGAGGCTGGATTTGAACTTGGAAAGATAAATCTTCATAACTTGAGGCTGGATTCTCTCCACTGAACTACTCTAGCTCATACTAGTATCCCCAAATATTATGAATATCTCTACATATCTCTGCAGTCAACTTCCAATCCTGGTTTGTTTGTAATGATTAGCTGTTTCTTGAAACAAAAGCCCATATTTTTAATACCAGTATTCTTCCAGTGATATCATATGACTCAGAGTCATGGAATATTAAAATCTGAAAATACTGGAGTTGGCAGTGGTTCAAAGGGTATGGAAAGCACAGACACATTATAAATGAAGGAATTATATAAAGGAAGCAGTGCAAAGGTGTTATCCAAGACAGGTGGGACCAAAAAAAAATGGGCTGGTCACCTGGTGAGAGCATGTGCTCCATTAGTATCTGCCAGTCAAACATGTGCCAGGCACTATAATAAGTTTTAATGATACAAAAAGAGCCAATCCTTGCCCCCCAGGAGCTCACAATTTAATGGGCAAGGCAACAGCATGTACACACAAGATAGAGATAGAGATAATAAATGGGAGATAATTCACCAGAGAAAAGATACTAAAATTAGGGGAATAACAGGAAAGGTATTTTATAGAAAGTGAGATTTTTGCTGAAATCTGAAGGAAAGGAAAGAAGCCAGGAGGTAGACATGAGGAGGAATAGCGTTCTAGGTAGCACAGTGAATAGAGCTAGACCTAAATGAGGAATATTCATCTTCCTGAGTTCACTTACTAGCTATATGATTCTGCGTGAGTCACTTAACTGTTTGCCTCAGTTTCCTCATTTGTAAAATTAGCTGAAGGAAATGGCAAACCATTCCAATATCTTTGCAAAAAAAAAAAAAACCACCTTCAAATGGGATCACAAAGAATTTAAAATAACTGAAAAATGACTGAAGAGCCTGAGGAGGTAAAAAGAATACTGGACTGGGAGTTAAGAGAATTAGATTCTAGTTCTAATTCTGCCATTTACTAGCTGAATGACCTTAGGTAAATCCTTTAATCTCATCCATATGTTGAGGAATTTTCATTAAAAAATCTCCAAAATCCTTTCCAAATCCCACATTGTATTAATGGGTGATAATTATATATAATATATATACTATATATATATATATGTGTTATTATATTATATTATATATAGTAGACATATTGTCTACTAATATAAGCAAGCATAGTAAAGGGACAAAATTTGGTATGTGCCTTTTCAAGTTACCCCTTTATAATAATGACTACATATGGTGGTTTCCCATTTTACTTGGGCTCTTAATATAATCAGTCAGTCAGAAAGGCAAGTAAGGTGAACTTTCAGATGCAAAGTTTGTTCATGTGTTACAGAAAGGAAAAGAAAAGTCTTTCATGCTAGCCTCTGAACAGCTGGAGGGCAAAGCTACAAAGGAGAAGCTTGGGTCCTGTCATTGTCAGGGAGAACTTTCTGTTTGGCCTTCCCTCCCTCTGTGCATACATTATCTAAATAATGTCATTTAAAATTGGTTATGGACTTGGCATAGGAATGAGATACACCTACATCAAGGATGCAACTAATGATGTGTGTCATTTTATTCAACTATTAAAGAAGCTGTATTTTGATGTTCTAGTTCCTTGGAGAAATGCTGAGTGGTGAGATTTACATAGAAATAATCGAGCATGTTTCTGAAAATCAAAAGGAAATGTTACTCCCAGAAGAACTTGCTGTTGCATTACAGTGTTTGCTTAAAACTATTTTAAAATTCTAATTTTTGAATTCTGGGTGGGGGTAAAATGGGGAAGAGGGGAAAGGAAAGGAAGGAAGTTAGGATGAAAGACTATGTTGCTGCTTCAGTCAAATAAATCATTTTATTTTTTATTATCATTCATAATTAAAACACTTTGGGAGGCACATGAACACTTTCAAAGTACTTATAGATCAAAAGTTCTCAATTTTTTTATATGTGTATATGTGTGTGTGCAAGAATCAGAGAGAGAGAGAGAGAAACAGAGACAGAAGGAGTGAGAGAGAGAGGAAAAGCGAAGGAGAGAGAAAGAGAGTGAGAGAAAGAGAAAGAGAGTGACAGACAGACAGAGACAGAAACAGAGAGACAGGAGTGAGAGAGAGAGGGAGAGAGAGAAGAAGAGACAGACAGAGGGAGAGAGAAAGAGGAGAGAAAGGGAGAGAGAAAGAGAGAGAACAATCCAGAGAGTACCCAAAAGACAGAGTAAAAGAGAGTAAGAGAGAGGGGAAGAGAAAGAGAATATGAGAGAGAAAGAGAGAGAGAGAGAGAGAGAGAGAGAGAGAGAGAGAGAGAGAGAGATGGAGAGTACACAAAGGACAAAGTAAAAGAGAGGGAGAGAGGGAAAGAGACAGAGACAGAGACAAAGGGAGAGAGACAGAAACAGAAACAGAGACACAGTCAGAGAGACAAGAGAGAAACAGTGAGAGAGAGAGAGACAGAGACAGAGAACAAGACAGAGAGTGCACAAAAGACAGAGTAAAAGAGAGGGAGAGAGAGAAAGAGAGAGAGAGAGAGAGAGAGAGAGAGAGAGAGAGAGAGAGAGGGAGAGAGAGAGAGAGAGAGAGAAGCTCTTTTGGAAGTTCAGTGAAGCCTATGGATCTTGTTTAAGAATGATACTTTTAAATACATAAAATAAAATACATCACATGACAGGGAAGACCAATTAAATTGAAATAAAATTTTATTTTTTTCTCCAAGTTCATAAACCCCATGAAATCTATCCATGGACACCTTGGGATTGGGGGTAATATAGACCCCAGGTTAAGAACTCTTACTATTCTATACCTATAATAGTAAATTATTGAATAGCAGTACGAGAAAATACCGTGTAGCATGAGATAGGGCCCCTTGTGGGAATGAGCCAAGTATATGGTATGTACTATGTACTATATATTATATGGTATATAGTATATAGGAGTTTGAGGTAGTTAAAAGGATGAGGGTTGGGGGAAGAAAACATTGCTGTGGGGGGAAAGCAAAGGGGCATGTGTGAAAGGATATGAACCAAGCCTTGATCCAGAAAGATAAATAGATCCATATTGGGGGTCAAGCCTAAGAGTTCCTTTGGATGAAGTGGTGAAACAGAAGCTGGAAGGATGGTTCAAAACCAAGATAAAATCAGACCTACACAGTTAGGGAGCTCTAAAGAAGAACCAGCACAAAAATGATAATTTTTTGAACAAAACAATACAAAATTTCCATCAGAGGTAGTCTATTATGGTTCCTGGATACATTTACAACATAGGAAGTTCAGAGAAAACGGATGTTCTTAAATTGTTGTGTTGAGTGACAAGATTATGGTACAGGACCAGTATTTAAGGATAGAAGAGATCATTTATCAATAGTTACTTTTAAATTTTAATTTTTTTCCATTTTTTTTGGATATTTTATTTCTCCTAGTTACATTTAAAACTATTATTTATTTATTTCATTTTATTTTTGCTGAGGCAATTGGGGTTAAGATGATGTCTAGGCTCATTTTTTGATCATGGTTTTCAGGTAGACCAATAATTTTTAAATTATCTCCCCTGGATCTATTTTCCAGGTCAATTGTTTTTCCAATAAGATATTTTCCATTGTTTTCTAATTTTTCATTCTCTTGATTTTGTTTTACCATTTCTTGTTTTCTCATAAAGTCATTAGCTTCCATTTTTTTCAAATCTAATTTTTGAGGAATTATTCCTCAGTGAGCTTTTGTACCTTCTTTACCATTTGGGCAATTTTGGTTTTTAAGGCATTCTTTCTTTTACATCACTCTTATTTCTCTTCCCAATTTTCCCCTACCTATCTTACTTGATTTTATTTTTTCTTTTTTTTTAACTTTTTATTTTCAAAACATAGACATGGATAATTTTTCAATATTGACCCTTGCAAAATATTGTGTTTCAAATTTTCCCTCTTTTTTCCCCACCCTCTCTCCCAGGTGGCAAGTAATCTAATATATGTTAAACATGTTTAAAAATATATAAATCAAATATAGGCATACATATTTATACAATAATCATGCTGTATAAGAAAAATCAGATCAAAAAGGAAAAGTAAATGAGTAAGAAAACAAAATGCAAGCAAATAACAACAAAAAGAGTGAGAATGTTATGTTGTGTCCCACACTCAGTTCCCACAGGCCTCTTTCTGGGTGTAGATGGCTCGCATTATCACAAGATCATTGGAACTGGCCTGAATCATCTCATTGTTGAAAAGAGCCATGTGCATCAGAATTGATCCTAGTATAATCTTGTTGTTGCTGTCTTACTTGATTTTCAAAATCCCTTTGAGTTCTCCCATGGCCTAAGGCTAAGTGTTATTTTCCTTGGAGGATTTGAAGGTATTTTTGTGTGTATTTTGATCTTCCTTGTCACCATGGTAATTTTCTGTGATTAGAATCTTTTTTTGTTGCTTGCTCATTTTTCCAGCTTATTACTCAATTTTTAACTCTTGTTAAAATAGGATTCTGTTGGGGCAGCTGGGTGGTGCAGTGGATAGAGCACCAGCCCTGAAGTCAGGAGGACCTGAGTTCAAATCTGACCTCAGACACCTAACATTTCCTAGCTGTGTCACTAAACTCCAATTGCCTCAGTAACAATAATAAAATAGGTCTCTGTTTCTAGGGTAGAGGATGCAATGTCCTAAGCTTCAGGGATTTTGTGCAGCTGTTTTTAGAGATTTTTCTAGGGACCTGCAAGTTTTCAGTTCCTCTGAGATGGTATAATCCAAGGAGAAAAGTGTTTGCTACTCTCCTGGCCTATGAACTGGTCTGTGAGTGACTACAAGTCTCTCTGACCTGGAATTGTGAGGAGAGTCCCCAATCCCCTCTAGCTGTAAATTCTAGTGTGCTAGAACATCCTGGGAGTATGGGTAAAGCAACAGAGTTGTTCCTCAGTTCTGGTCAAGAGACTTCCCTCTGACCAGTTTCTTTCTGTAGACTGAGAATTTTCAGCGCTGCTGCTTAAATATTTCCCAAGGTCTGCTCTTGGTTTGCTGGGCCTGGGCTGTGCTAGCCTTGGAACTATGCTGTAGTCCCAAACCCAATGAACCAATTCTCTTCTGACAAACCTCCAAGCTGTCTTCAGCTGGGAAATTATTCCACTACATCTTTTTGTGGGCTCTGATATTTTATTTTATTTATTTTTGCTGAGGCAATTGGAGTTAAGTGACTCGCCAGAGTCACACAGCTAGGAAGTGTAAAGTGTCTTAGATCAGATTTGAACTCAGGTCCTCCTGACTTCAGGGTTGGTGTTCTATCCACTGCACCATCTAGCTGCCCCCTGGCTCTGACATTTTAAAACTTGTTGGAGTCATTATTTAAAAGTATTAGGAGGAGTTTGGGGGAGAGATCAGGTGAATCCCTGCCTTAAATTACTCTGTCATTTTGGCTTTGCCTCTATTTATCACTGGCTATTAACCTGGGATGTGAAAATACTTTGATTAACTATATTTCAATATATATTTTTTTCTTTTGTCATCCTATATTTTATTTCATGCATTTAAAAACATCATTTTGAGAAAGAACCTACAGGTTTCCAGACTGCCAAAAAAGGAGGCCTTAATCTCAAGTGGTTAAGAATCATTATTGTAGTTTAGGTGCATTGGACACGAACCAAAAACACTCCAGATAAAAATGTAACTGAGACATAATTAACAAAATATATAAAAATATTATACAACATAATGTTAATGTCTTTTCCAAGTCAATATGAGGTTTTCAGGGATCTTTATGTTTGGTTTAGTGGTTTTGCTTCCTCTTTAATGACCTCTGTTCTAGTTGAAACTCCTGATTGTACAGATGAAGAAACTAGGATACAGAAAAATAGAATGATTCGTCTAGAGTCGCACGGTTAATAAGAAGTAAAGTCTAGATGTGAATCCAATTTTTTCTGACTCCAGATATATTGGTTTTTCCACTATGGCATCAATTTGATTGTTGTGATGAGGAAGGAAAAGAAAAAGAAGGAAAGGAATAAACACTTATATGGGGCCTACTATGTGCCAGGTACCGTGCTAAGCACTTTTTACAAGTATTATTTCATTTGATGTCAGCACCATGTCATCTGTACAAAGTCACAGTTCCCCAACCATAAAATAATAATAATAATAATAATTCAGCCTTTTTACCCTGTAGTCTTCCATAAGCATTGATTCAATGAGTGTAGCCAACAGTTTTAATCAGAAGTGATACTGCTAAGTGGATTAGGTAAGCCAATGACAGGGCATTTAGGAGACAGTGGGTTTTGGACCATTTTCCCCTAATCCTTTCCCTTTATAGTAACAGCAACTTCCAGAAATGAGGATTTTTGCTCCAGTTATTCTTCAATGCTTCAGTGGATCGATGATCTCATAGACCGAGTTTCTCTTTCTAGTGATGTAGATCATAACCTATCCCTCCTCCCAGAGAAAAGCTTGTGCTTTTGTGTGCTAGAAATCTCTCTTTTGGCCCTCAGTGTTCCATGAGTACCAGTGCAGTGCTTGGGGCTGTCCATCTGCTACTCTTTCCCCTCACTACATTACTGGCCCACTTACTTTTTCAAGCATTTATTTCCTGGATATTTTGTGCTACTTCTTGTATACAAGTTGGCACTGGTAATAATACTGTAGCCTAGATAGTGTAGCAGATACCCTAGATTTGTGGTCAGAAAAACCTGAATTCAAATCTAGCCCTAGCTTGAGTGATCCTGGGCAAATAACATCTACCTCAGAGGAGTGTTGTGAGGATCAAATGAGATAAGATTTATAAGGAGCTTACCCACGGACTGGCCTGTTTGTTATTGTCCAATCATTCAGTCATTTGGGGGGCTTTCTTTGCAAAGACACTGGAGTGGCTGGCCATTCCCCGCTCCAGCTCATTTTACAGATGAAGGAACAGGAAAGCAGGATTAAGTGATTTGCCCAGAGTCCCACAGCCAGTAAGTGTCTGGGGCTAAGTCTGCTTGACTTAGCCCCTGGCACTCTGTCCACTGTGCCACCTGATAGTTCTATTGCCTGGCACACAGTGTTTGAGAGCCAAGTGATGTGGGTGATGTAGATCCCAGATGATGAACCGCACCAAAAGTTGGGGTTCGGTCATGTGAAGAATTCACAATGGCCATTCTCTCTGGCAAAAGGTAAATTTATTTGGGGGAATAAGTTATAGACAAAATAAAGGAGTATAATAAAGGGTAAATATGAAATTGAGTGGGGGAGCATATGAAGACCAGTTCCTCAGTGGAGCTCACAATTACCTAGCAGAATGAGTTTGGGGTTTACTCTTAGCTGGCAGGTTAATCCTAAAAAGGACTTAGCACCCCAAAAGAATTAGTTGTAAGGAAGAGAAGTGGGGTTCAGAAGTATGATAGATTTAGGGGAGATACCACATGAGGGAGAAAGGGAAAGACACCATGAGACAGAGTGCCCTGGCAGACTGACCCAAAGGAGGCAGCAGCCATGGGATGGCCCATAAGTAGATTTTATGGGGAAATTTAACCTTGGGGACATGACTGGTATTCCTGACAGGGCTTGGCAAGGTGAGATTGCTGGAGACCCCTATAGAGGGTGGTCTCAGGAGTTTGGCACAACTTGGATTTCAGACTGGACCTCCCCAAAGGCTGAGACCATGGAGCTAAGCTGATCTCTTTGGAGCCTACTGCCTGCTTGCCCCAGGGATCAATTCCTCTACTAACCACACCTGACTTAGAAGACCTTATCATTAGGGTGGAGGTTACCTTCTCCAGCGGTCTGGGACTGACTTTCGTAATCAGCAGTGGTGACCAGAGATTTGAAAAGAATCCTTTGTTCTTTGCCCTTAGCCTTCCTTAATTACTTTCCCATTCTGGAATGTAAGCTTCTTGGGAGCAAGAAAAACTCATAATAAAATATACTGTCCATTTCTAGATGCAGGTTGAAGCAGATTTTTTTTCCTTTCTTTTTCTTTTTTTTTTTTTCTTGGAACATGGCTAATGAAATGTTTTGCAAGACTTCATATGTCTGATGAGTATCATTTCTTGCCTTCTCCATGTAAAGGGCTGAAGGGGGGAGAGAATTTGGAACTGAAAACAAAAATATAGTAAACAAAACAAAACAAAAACAAAAAACCAACTTTTTTTTTTTAAAGAACCCTGTTAGATAGTACAGTGTATAGAGTACATGGTCTGAGGTCAGGAAGAGGAGTTCAAAACCAACCTCTGAGCATTCCTAGTTGTGTGAGCCAGTACAAGTCACTTAACCTGTTAAATGGCAAAATGATATAGGGATGTCTTTTAATTCCTGTGTAAATTGGATTTAAGTGAGGCAGAGCTGCACAGAAGTCATCAATTTCACTCTCTCTTCCAGAACCACTACTGTCTACCCGTGGGCAAGGCAGAAAAGAGAAATTCTGATAAATTATATCTGCTCCACTCCTACTTGCAGCTGTCTTAACTGTCACTGAAACTTCAAGAGTTGTAGCAACACCCTTTCTACTTTAAAAAAGCTTTCCTGGGTAAGTTCATTTCTTAGGATTAATTTAAATCAATCTTTCCAAGGTAAATTCTTTTGACCAGTTTCTAGGGAAATGGCTATAATAATTGCCTCCATGTAAGGTTAAGTGCTACCTCAATCTACTGTGAATAATGGATTACTTCTTAAGCATCTTCACTTTCCCTTTTGCTGGATGCTGGGAGGATGCCAGCATTCCTGATGCTGAAATTCAAATTCATATGTGAATTGGATCAGGTCTTTGAAGTTTCTGCCTGTTCTGAAAATCTGTGATTTGATGATTCAACCCAACATTTTGACTGAATATTAGCTGCTGCTACAGTCCCATGGGAATCTTCTTGCAGTGGGAGGTGATAATTGTCCTTCCTTTCATTTCTGGGCTCCATTCTCTCTACTAAACCAGCAAGAGGTCATAGAATTATGGGAGTCCTCAACTATCCAACAATTTGCTAGAAATCTGATAAATTCTGGGGCTTTCCTTGAGTATAATCTCATCTTTTAGAAAGTAAAAGAAGCAAGAAAGGTTCCTGCTACTCTTGACAGACTTCTCACCAGCAAGAAGTAATTGCTTGGTGAAGTAGAAGTGATGGGTGAAAGAGATTGCACTATCTTAGAATTCATCATCACCCAGGATGTGCTAGCAAAGAGGAAGCACACTGGCCCAGATTTGTGTCCGTGAGTCCAGCAAAGTCTACTTTTAAAGTCTGAGAGAAAGGTAGTCATAATCTGGTGGCCTGAGTCACTGAGATGTGAGGCTCTCAAAAATGAAATTGATGAAATATGATTTTGTGGTCCCCTGATTTTTTTTTCAGGGGGGGAGGGGCTTCTGGCAATAAGTCAGATTTTCTGGCTTTGGAGTCTTGGTCTGGAAACTCTCACACCCAATCTATATATGAATTGGATTAGATGGCCTTTGAGGTCTCTGCCTATTCTGAAATTCTGTGATTCAATGATTCAACCCAAACATTTTGATAGAAAATTAGCTGCTGCCTTACACCCAATAATCCCTTTCTCTCTTTCAAGGGCTTCATTAGAACAAAAGGACCCTTTACCCATACTTTCTCTTTCTCTCTGTTTCTCTCCCTCCCTCCCTCTGTCCCTCCTTCTCTCTCTCTCTCTCTCTCTCTCTCTCTCTCTCTCTCTCTC
>JAJPUD010002720.1:0-33556 GCA_023553655.1 Myrmecobius fasciatus | reverse complement strand
TCCCTCCTTCTCTCTCTCTCTCTCTCTCTCTCTCTCGCTCTCTCTCTCTCTCTCTCTCTCTCTCTCTCTCTCTCTCTCTCCTCTCTCACTGGAACAAAAGAATTCTATTTGAAATTGTCCAAACTTATGCAAAATCTCCTCTGAGATCATCCTCTGCCCAATTCTATTTTTTCTTACTTTCCCTTTCTCTATACAAACCCTCAGTTCATTCTGCGGCGATTTCCCTCTCCCTTATGGAGGAGGCCTACAGAGTGTATCACCCCTTGCCCCAAATAAATGTCCTTGCTTAATTTAGAGATGGTTCAAGCCTGAATTCTTTCAAAGATGACACTACCATACATACCCTGCTACCTCAACAGCTTTTGTGTACCCCAACAATAGAGAATTTAACTTTAAAAATTTACTGAACTGCCAGGTCCAATTGCTCCATTTTAATTTGTTTTTGTCTTAACATATAATTGGTATGGGTTTTTTTTTTTTTTGTTTTTGTTTTTGTTTTTTTTTACTGAGTTTTTACTGAGAGACAACATAGCATAATGAATATGTCTTGAATTTGGAGTCTGGAAGATCTGGCTTAAAATCTTGCCTCTGATACAAACTGTATGTCTCTGAACAAGTTACTTAAATTCCAGGTTCCCTCAGGCAATTCCCTCAGGTAATTTTAAATTACGAATAATTTGTTGATCTGTATCACTGAAGGAAGTTACTGATGAAGTCTTGGGTAGATTGAGGGATGTTGACAGAGATAGCCAGAATCACTACTCCTGGACCCAAAACTGAGAAGTACTTATTGGATCATCTGAATGTTAAGTAGGCCTTTTGTTCCTTGTCAGAATATCTTGCAATGACAAAATCATAAAAGAGCACTTCTTCCCCAAGTTTTTTTTCTCCAAGTCAAAGGGCAATTTATTATAATTGTAATGTCATTTGAAGCAAGCTAAGTTCTAAAAGGATTTAGCAAAGAACTGGGATCTAGAAGACACATTTATTCAGTTCTTGATGTCATTGATAAGCTTTATGGCCCAGGGGTAGAACTGGGGAGTGGTCTTATTCACTATTGTCTCAGAAATTTGGTTATCACTGACCAGCAGATTATCTACCCTACAATCTTGTTTGTAAGACTATCCTAAAGCCAGAAGATTTTAGAATCATTGATAGATTGTTAAAACAAAAGTACTCTAAGGTCAGGGGACCTCTCATCATTCCTATGTTTCCCCTAGAAGATGTATCCCATCATTTCCCCTCTCAAGCAGTTTGAACCCCACATTCTTTTGGGACAAAAGGATGGAGATCTCATCTTCTGGAGCTGCTTCATATTGAGTCCCTGCTTAGTGGGGTCCAGACCAGGAAGGAGAAGGGGAAGCAAGATGACAGCAGCAGCATCCAGCGGGTGTTGAAGAAACAACTCTTACAAGTAAATTAGAAATGCAGGGACCAAATGTGAGCCAAAAGAGAGAGAGAGAGAGAAAGAGAGAGAGAGAGAGAGAGAGAGAGAGAGAGAGAGAGAGAGAGAGAGAGAGAGAGAGAGAGAGAGAATAATTAAAAGTGGAATTAGTATGGGTCTCCCCCAAATTCTTTAGGAATTTAGCCTGCCAGTCAGTGGAATAATCCAGCATTTGTCACAGCAAATTAGCAGCTTCCTCCAATGATTACTTTCTCCTAAATGATATCTTAAAACTCTTGTTAATTGCTAAAATGCTTTTCTTTGCTAAAAACTCTTAAATATTTAGCTGGCTGTTAGTAGTGTAATAAACTCTTTTCCCTTGATCTGGAGAAAGTCTAAACCTACAGATTCTTTTGAGACAATGTGGAATACTAACCCCAATATATTTCTGGGGTCCAATACCCCCCATGCTCAACATTACAATGTTGAGAGTTCCCTGTGCCAGTTAAAAGACCTATTGTTTTCAGCCCAAAACTCCTATGTGAATGTTAGTACTTCAAAAACTAAAAAGAAAAAAAAAAGATTCACCCTGTTATAAAGTGCTTTACTGTTAAGGGAGATAAATGGATTCCTGTATGGTCCACTGAGAGCCAACCATTCTGTCTCTCGTTGGGGTGCATTAAAACTCCAGCCAAGCAGCAGTGTGCCTGAGTGCCCGAGTGCCTGCCAGTTTTACTAACAAAGAGCCCATTTGCAGCATAGCTTAAGGCGCTTCACTTCAGCTGCAGAAAACATCCAATTTTACCATTTTAAATGACATAAATGGCCCTATGTGTAGATATTTAAAGTTTCAGGTTGATAGGGAAGATATGGCACCCAAAGCCAATTTATATTCTAAAAGGGGAGGCAGAATCTCTCCTTCTCTAAAAGCTTAGATGTAGAGCCCACTTAATTGAAAATTTAATGTTATGTTAGGTTACAATAAACTAGCGATGTCAGTGCCTCTGAATGCACTGGTATTTTATACAATATCTCAGAGCCTTATAAATGAAAAATGTCCAGTAAATATATTTGTCTAGGAAACCATATCAACTTGTGTTCCTGCTGAGAACAAAGACCCTTATGCATTATTTCCCCTTGAAAATTGTCTTAGAAAACAAATAATGGCTAGCTAGTATGATGCCATTTGTAAGTAAGTAGCTAAAACCGAAGGGCCTCTTGCAACTAAAGGCCTCAAAAACAATTAGAAAGATGAAGCACATCATTATCACAGTGAGTGGGAAAGGACATGGAACACTCTCGTTTCCTTTTGAGGACTTTCAAGGTCAAGTTCATTCATGTTCAGCCTTTCATGATTTGTATAGTACTCAGCACTATAATAATTATGCACATTAAAAAACCCAGTGAAATAGAGCAAACTGAATTATTCAGTAGCAGCAAAATGCAAAGAAGCAAGTGGTCCAAGGAGGAAGCAGCCTGAGTTCCTGCATGTGAAACCTGAAGCCAGGCTTTCTACTAAGTTCACAGGAATATAAATACATAATTGGAAGAGATATTGGAGCTCATTGGCTCCAACTGCTGCATTTTACAGAAGGGGAAACTGAGGGCAGGAACATTTCAGTAACTTGTCCAAGTTCATACAAGTTATAAGTGGCAGAGCTAGCTCATCAAAACCAGGTTTTCAACTCCAAAAGCAGATTTTTTTTCTGGTTCTGCTACATCCTAGCTATGTAACTATAGGCAAGTGACTTAACCATTTTGAATGTCACCTTTCTCTTCAGTAAGAGTGGGGGGAAGCAATATCTGCATTACTTAAAACATTACATAAATACAAATGATCATTTTTATTGATTACATAATTATTAAGAAATATCTGATCACTTATTAAATAAATATTATGTTCATTTCTTCGGGAGGAGTTTAAGTGTGTTAATGCACCTTCTAAATTTGTTCATTAGGTGGTGCAATGGATAGAGTGCCGGTCCTGGAATCAGGAAGACTCATCTTCCTGAGTTCAAATCCAGACTCAGACACTTACAAAATATCTGGCCCTAGCCAAGGTCGTTCCCTCAGTTTCCTCATCTGTAAATTGAGATAATATATTTCCCATGAACATAAAATGAGATGACATTTGTAAAGTGTTTAGCCCAGTATTCAGCATGCAGTAAGTGCTATTATTGCTAGCTACTATTATAGGTGACTATAGTACTGGTGATAATAATGTTAATTATTATTATTATTTCATAATAATAATATACATTTCATAATTCATACATATTCATAATATTCATTCATAAAATCCATACAATTCATAATAATAATAACACATTGCATAATATGCAATTATAGTTACTATCATAGCTAGTTATTATGCTAGGGATAATAATATTAACAATAATTTTTATTATTTTATATTTTATATATATAATATATGATTGGATAGCTAGGGAGTACAGTGGATAAAGTGCTGGGCTTGGAGTCAAGAAGACTCATATTCCTGAGTTCAAATCTGATCTCAGCACTTACTAATTGTGTAACCGTAGGCAAGTTACTTAACCCTATTTGCCTCAGTTTTTTCATCCATAAAATGAGCTGGAGAAGGAAATGGAAAACCATTCCAGTATCTTTGCCAAGAAAATTCTCAAATGGGGTCATGAAGTATTGGACATTATTGAAAATGACTAAACAATAACAATATAATTATAAATAAAAATTGTTGTTATTATCATTATTCTAATTCGAGACCCAATGTTACTAAAAATAACTAAAAAATAGTAATATGATTAAAATTAATAATAATTATTATTATCCTAATTTTAGACCCAGTGCTAATGAAAATGACTAAACAATAATAATATAATTATAAATAATAATTGTTATTATTATCCTAATTCTAGACCCAATGTTACTGAAAATAACTAAACAATAGCAATACTATTATAAATAATATTATTATTATCCTAATTCTAGACCTGATGTTACTGAAAATGACTAAGCAACAGCAATACAATTATAAATAATAATAATAGCAATTATTATTATTATTATCCTAATTCTAGACCCAATGTTATTTGAAATAACTAAACAATAACAATATAATTACAAATAATTATTGTTATTATTATCATCCTAATTCTGTCTACTCTACCTCTTGGCTGATTACAGCCCTGTAAAAACAAGTCAACCTGAACGGCTTCCTAGGAAATTAAACTGAAATGAAAGATCCTGTCAGTAACAAGCAATAAACAAATGGACCTAAGGGACCTCCCAACCTCCTGGAGACCAAAGTTAGGCAGTTGGATGAGGACAGAGCGCCCTAGGAGTTCATTGAGGGAATTAGGACTCCATGAAAGGCTATGCTTTGCTTTCAGGTCATCTCCAGCAAATGGACTCTGGAAGGCTTGCTCAGTTAGCGATTGTGCAGGTATGTGCAGTGTAGAGCACGGGCGGTTCCTCGTGCAGCTTCCAGTATAGCGAGTGCTGAGGCAAAGCACTCTGACTGTATATAAATCACGAGCCAGTAACACAGGCTGTTGGAGTCAGCATCCGATGGATGTTTGCATTTCATGCACATCCACCTCACGTCTGCAATTACTCCAGCTAATTCTATTCTGTGCAAACCCTCAGAGGAGTGCCTCTGATCACTGCAAATTCAACTAAGTTTTCAGTGAGCAAGGACCCAAAATAGCTAGATGTGCTCCTGCATGGGCTTTGTCTCTGGACAGAATTTCAGAATTTTGCTGTTTGAATATTTGCATATACAGAGTTCATGTTTTCACTCATAAGGGATATATGTCTCCTTAATAATAATATTTATCACCTGAAAGAATGATGCATGGTATGTGGGGAAAGGGGTAGCTAGATGGCACGGTGGATAGAGTGCTGGGACTGGTGGTAATGACCTTAATGAGTTCAAATCTGGCTTCAGACACTTAGGAGCCTGGAAAAGAAATATCACCATTTGCCTCTGTTTCCTCATTTGTAAAAAGAGAAGGAAATGGTGAACCACTGCAGGATTTTTGCCAAGAAAACTCCAAAAAGAATTGGACGTGACTGAACCATAACACTAACCTTTATTACCAATTAAAGAGTTTCATTGTGAATAGGAATGGCCCTTTCGTTGGCTTAGAAAAGGGATGGCCCTTTCGTTTGCTTAGAAAAGGGATGGCCCTTTCGTTGGTTTAGAATAGGGATGGCCCTTTCATTGGCTTAGAATAGGGATGGCCCTTGTTGGCTTAGAATAGGGATGGCCCTTGTTGGCTTAGAATAGGGATGGCCCTTTCATTGGCTTAGAATAAAGATGGCCCTTTCATTGGCTTAGAATAGGGATGGTCCTTTTGTTGGCTTAGAATAGGGATGGCCCTTTCATTGGTTTAGAGCTAATAAAAAGATTATTTCATTTTGAAAAAAGGTTTTATGCAAAATGTTGCTTGAGTATGTGGAATTTAAATATGTCATTTTTTTTTGTTGTTGTTCATACCAGAGGGTAGAAACTCTCTCCTTTGGCACTGGGCAAGTTATTTAATCTCTTGGGGATGCTGTTTTCTTATCTGTAAAATGATTGATTTTATGCCCAGTAACTTCTACAGTTCCTTCTAGCTCTCAGTTGTAATTCTGTGACAGAGAAGCTATTTGCCTATAACTCAAGAGTCTGAAAATTTCCTGCAGCATCTCACAGTTACATCTTTCAAGCAACATATGCTTTATCTGAAAACTGACATCATCTTAGTTAATCAATTACTGTTTCCATATTCCTTTGATTGAATATAGATACTTGGCTGGGGTGTGTGTGCAGGTGTCAGGGAGGTGGAGAGGAGAGAATGGAATACCTCTTTTTTCTGATTTTTGGAAACTGAATTTGTTTCTTCTTTTTCTCCAAACTTGGAAGAAATTACCTGAGAGCAACTTGGTCAGGATCACAAGGCTGGTATTTGTCTAAGGTATGACTTGAACTCAGGCCTTGTTGATTCCCAGAGTAACCAGTACACTCCCCTGCCTCTTGCCTAATATTAGTGCTATCACACATTAATTATGAGATCACAAACACTAGTACAAGAAGAGGCCATGGGGATAATGAATTCTAACACTCATATTCTTATAATATAGGATACTACATATGTTATAGGATACTATAACACCAGAGAAAATAACAATTGTCTACAATTCTTTCAGTCCTTTGTTTGATGGAGCAATACATGCTGCAGTCCAGGAAAGGTTAAAATTTAAGTCTGGTTAGGTCAAATCTCTAGAACTAAGGAAGGGTTCACAATCAGAATATGGAGGACAATATAGGACCCATTCAAGGGTCTTAATAATTGAGACAATAACCTCAAATGTCTTATTGTGGTTAAAGCCTGGACATAGACAGAAACAGGCATATGCTTGTGCTTATGTGAATTATTTTTGTGGGACTGAAGTAGGATAGTTTCTGTGTGAATGATGTGGGAGAAAAACCCTTAAATGCATTGTTTGAACTTACCCCTCCATGCCTGGGAAGCCGGACCATCTCTACCCATTACTTAGAAACCCTTAACTAAGAAGATAGGTTATACTAACTAGAAATTCAGTCAGATCTGAAGATGCAAGGACTTTTCTCACAGTTATATCTCTTAAGCAAGCCATATGTCTTTTCTGAAAACTGGCACCATCTTAGTCAAGCTAAGTTTCTATATTCCTTTGATTGAATACAGACACTTGACTGGGAAGGGGGATTAGGGAAATGAAGAGAAGAGAGTGGTACATTTCTTATTTCTGATTTCAGGAAATTGAATCTGTTCCCTCTTTCCCTCTAAACTTGGAAAGTTAATAATCTTTCCTCCACCTAATTTTGTGTCCTGATTTGTACCTGCACTTTCATTTAATTAATTGGTTTTATATGAACAATTGTTTTTAATGCATAAACATGTCTCCTTTTGCATTTGGGATACAGTGCCAAAATTAATGAGACCTGATCCTGATTTGTTATGCAATTGACATTCTTTGCTTGATAGATCAATATGCTCAGACTCTCTAATCTTGTTTTGTCAGTCATTTCATCTTTTACCTGTCATAATGGGGAGAAGAAAATTGACAAGATCTGGTGACTGATTGGGAAGCTGGATATATGGGGGTTAGTGAGAGCAAATATGTACATATATATACATATACATATACACATATATTAATATATGTAGAGGTCAGTGTCAAGAGATGCAGTCCAGAAAATAAAAAAGCACAGGAAGAAGGATAATACAAATTTACTAGTAGCATTTCATATATAGAGTGCATCAGTTGGACCAGAGAAGTCACCTTCTTCCAGGGGTTAGAGACATTGGCGACGAGTTAAAGGACAAGATGCAGAAAAATCAAGCATAGATTGAGCATTTGAGCAGAGACAAACCATTGGAAGCCTTGTCAATAGAGTTGTGGTCAGTCAAATGTAATGCTAACTGTTAATTCAGCTTCATTAAGATCAAGTGATGGGGCGATAATTATAGGAAGTTAGGGAGAGGAAGAGACTGTGGCCAGATTCCATTAAAAAAAATAATAATGTCTTCTTTTATAGATTCTTTGCAAGGCACAGACCTGGAATTAGAGCATGACTAAGACTGAACCTACAAATGGAGGTGCTGAGGTCCTTGGTAACCAAGTAGGCATTTACAGAGAAAGCCTGATTCTCTGTAAACGATCTGGAAGATCAGAGGCAAGTCAGAAGGAGTACTGATTAGTGAACCCTTTTGATTTTGTTTAAGCCTTGTTTTTTTTTTTTAATTAAAGCTTTTTTATTTTCAAAATATATGCGTGGATAATTTTCTTTTTTAAAATTAAGGTTTTTTATTTACAAAACATATGCATGAGTAATTTTTCAACACTCACTCTTGCAAAGCTTTCTGTTTACATGGATAATTTTCAACATTCACCCTTACAAAACCTTGTATTTTAAATTTTTTCCCTCCCTTCTCCCCTCCCTATCCCCTAGATAGCAAGTAACCCAATATATGTTAAACATGTAAAATTCTTCTATACATATTTCTACAAATATCATGCTGCACAAGAAAAATTAAATCAAAAAGGAAAAAAAATGAAAAGGAAAACAAAATGCCAGCAAACAACAACAAAAAGAGTGAAAATGCTATGTTATGATCCACATTCATTTCCCACAGTCCTCTCTGGGTGTAGGTGACTCTCTTCATTACAAGATCATTGGAGCTGGCCCGAATCATCTCATTGTTGAAGAGAGCCACATCCATCAGAATTGATCATAGTATAGTCTTGTTATTGCTGTGTATGATGATCTTCTGGTTCTGCTTATTTCACCGAACATCAGTTCATGTAAGTCTTTTGAGGACTAGGAAGTGTTAAGTATCTGAAGGCAGATTTGAACTCTGGTCCTCCTGACTTCAGGGCTAGTGCTCTATCTGTGCCATCTAGCCATCTAGCTGCCCCAAGCCTTTTGTTCTTAAAAAAACTTTTTGTTCAAGTGGGCTTTTGATTACAGTCCCATCCCAGGCAAAAGTCTCCAGAAAACCCCATCCTTACTATATCCAATCAGAAAGCCAAGTTATGACAGCAACCCTCCCTTACCTCCAAGGTTACATTTCCCCTATAAAAGATCCGCACACACTATAGATCCTTGTTAAACTTCTCTATGAATTTAGCCTGCCAGTCACTTGTCATCTTCCCCCTTAATGGCAGCTTCCTCTTGGTTACTGCTAATTTGTTTTCCCCCATGTTAATTGCTAAAACCCCTTTCTTTACTAAAAACATTTATGAATTTAATCTGTTCTTAGCAGTGTCATAAAACCTTTGCCCCTTGATTTGGAGGATGTCTAAAATTCTTTTGAGATGACTTGTAACACCAGCCCATAATCCTTTATACTTTTGGAGTATCATGCCATATGCCATCATTTTTTTAACTAAACCTCATCATATTGGTGGCTTGGTACAGGGAGAGTTTAACTGTACCCCTTAACCTCAACAGAGGCAGAACTAGGACAAAGCTTTTGAACACTCTAGGCAAGGTTTGGCAATTATATTCTATGAATGTAACTGTTCTCTAGAGATTCTAAAACATTTACCCCTAATAAATACAACTTTGTCCTATTCAAACAAAAATGCCCATATACCATGGGAAAGAGAAATTTCTGTCCTTTATAGAAAAATCAGCATATTAGAAAGTAATTGCGATTATGCACACCCTTCTTTCCCTTTGTCCTACTAATCCCAATCTTAAATGCATTTTTAAAAGGCCAAGGTCTCCCACTGCATCCAGGACCATCTCTAGTTGTCTTGATCTATTCCTGGCCTCTGGACCTGGATGACTCTGGAGGGGAAGGTGAGGCAGGTGACCTTGCACAGCCCTCCCTCACTTAAATCCAATTCACTGGCATCACCTCCCTAATATCATGGTCTCTTGGAGAACAAAGAATAAACAACAGTAATTCCCATCTCCAATCCAGCATGTTATATCCCAAATATTCTATACTTCCTCTTCTTCCTGGATCTCTCTTATGCATTCCATAATTCAACTACATTGACTCACAGCTCTTCAAGTAAGATATTCCATCTCCATCCCCATGCTTTTCCACTAATAGTCTGCCATGTGTGGAATGCTCTAATTCTTAGTTTTTCTGGCTTTCTTCAAAGTCACAGTTCAAATCCCACCTTTCTCAGGAGTTAGATTAATGATTTCCCTTTTCATCTTTATTATCTTTAGCATGCCATCCATCTATCAGAATGGATGCTCCCTTGAGGGCAAAGATTTAGCTTTCTTTGCAACCATAGCTCTTAGCACAATGCTTGATACACAATAATAGCTTAATAGTCAATCAAGTAGCCAACATTTATTAAGCACCTACTTTGTGCCAAACTAAGAGGTAAGGATACAAAAAGTCAAGATGCAATCCCTGCCCTTCTGGAGCTTATAGTCTAATGAACATGCAACCAAATATATTGTATATATAGCAAACTATAAAATATAATATATATATAAACTATATATATATATAATATATTATACATGTCATATTATATATAACATATATATAACATATATATGAAACATATATGTTTCATATATATGTTATATATAAATATATGTTATATATATATATAAACTATAAAATTGGAAGTTCAAAGAGGCATTAATTTGGAATTAAGAAGAGGAGGTTAGAGAAGGATTCCTGTGGAAGGTGGGATTTTTGTTGGCATTTAAAGGAAGCCAGGGAAATCAGTAGTCAGAATCAAGGAGGAAAATCATTCTAATGCTTGTGGCTTGATTGATTGTAGGAGAATAGGCTCGGTATTTGGGTATCCATAGAAGTTTTATTTAGTTTTATAAAACTTTCTTCCAGGAATATGAGGACATTTAGCAAATATTATTTTCTGGAATCCTTTTTTTTTAAAGTACTGTAGAACTTAGAGTAAGAATAAGGTCAGACTGCCTAAGCACTTATCCAGGGTTGATTGTCAGCTCCAGCTCACATCTGGCAGCCTCTGAGGTCATCTAGCCCAACTTTCTTATTTTATAGATAAGGAAACCAAGGTTCAGCTCAAGGACATTCAGAATAAAAGGCAGAGCTTGGATTTTTACACAGATCCTCTGACTCTCTCTCCAACACAAAAGTACCGAGTCCCCTTTTCTATTTTTCTAGTCTGTTGGGATGCTAGACTTTGTGGACAGAGCACCAGCTCTGGTGCTCTTGATTTCAAATGCAGCCTCAGATGCTTATTTAGTTGTGTGATCCTGATTAAGTCCCTTAACCCTGTTTGTCTCAGTTTCCTTATCTGTAAAGTGAGCTGGAAAAGCAATGGCAAGTCATTCTAAGATCTTTGCCAAGAAAACCCTAAACTAGGGTCACAAAGAGTTATACACCCCAAAAAATGACACAACTAATTTTAAAAATGTTTTTAAATAATAGCTTTTTATTTTCAAAATATATGCAAAGATAATTTTCAACATTCATTCTTGCAAAACCTTGTATACCTCTCTCTCTCCTTACTTCACCCCCTCTCCTAGATAGCAAATAATTCAATATATGTTAAACATGCATAATTCTTCTACACATATTTCTACAATTATCATACTGGACAAGAAAAATCTGATCAAAAAGAGAAAAAATTGTAAAGAAAAAAAAAGCAAGCAAACAATAACAAAAAGGAAGAAATATTATGCCGCATTAAGCAGCAACTGTGTGTTGGTCTCTGTGGTAGGACCAGAGATCTTATTTGTTGTTTTTGTTGTTATTCAGACTCTTCATGACTCCATTTGGTGTTTTCTTGGAAGTGTTAAGGGAGTAGTTTGCCATTTCTTTCTCCACCTCATTTTACAAATTAGGAAACTGAGGCAGAATTAAGTGAATTACCCAGAGTCAAACAGCTAAAAAGTGTCTGAAATAAGATTTGAACTCAAGAAGATGACTCTTTCTGATTCCACATCCAATGTTGTGTTGACCTTGCCACCAAACTAAAATAAATAAATAAATAAAAACAGGTTTTTCCTCCAAAGAGCTTAAGGTCACTTGGGCTTAAGACAATGCAAGAGGATGAAAAAGAAGTTTATGGTTGAGATCAGAGCTGGGGAAGACAGTAGGGACCTGCAAACAAGAGCAATAGAAGCTTGGCAGAGGTATCAGCAAGTCAATTGATCTGATTCCATTTATCTGGCCAAGCCCACTTCTTTGGCAATAGTCTGTAAGCCTTTCAATTACTCCATTGCATGAGAATATGCACACCAGTGGTGTCAGACTCAAATAGAAATGGGTCACCAATCTATATATAAGGATCCCTGTGGGATACATATCGACTTAGCGTTAAAGTGTAATCTTATCCATGTTTTATCATATTCTAATTTTACCAAATATTTCTCAATACGTTTTAATCTGGTCTAACAGCACTCATGGGCTTTGGGCCAGCTGTTTGATGTACATTCTTCTTCCTCCCCTGGAATTCCTCTTCAAAACTCTAGGCACAAATTGGTAGACAGCATTGGTGGAGGAACCTAATCTAACCTGATCTGGAGCAGGTAGGTGACATACACCTGGAAGGACCAGCTAACAGTGGATGATGGAGCCAGGGTCCAAAATGATTTTGACAAATTAGAACATTTGTCCAAATCTATCAAGCTGATGCTTTAAAATTCAATTGAGTTAAATGTAAAGTCTTGTACTTGCTACCAAAAAATTAGCTGTACAAATTTAAGATGAAGGAGGTTAGGATTACATAGCAGCAGTTCTGAAAAAGGTCTGAGGGATTCAGGGAACCACAGGCTCAACAAGTCACCCTCCAGTCAAGAACACTGACAAACTAAGAAGTGTTCAAAAGAGGGCATCCAAAAAAAGAAGGACTTTGAGTCCATGATGCTATTAGGATAGACTGAAGAACCTGGACATATTTATCTAAGAATAAAGAAGACTGGGTGGAACATTGTAATTGTGTTCAGGTATTTGAAGGGCTGTTAAGTGGAGAAAAGAATTAGACTTGTTCTGTTGGACCTCAGAGGGTAGAAGCAGGAGGAAGCTGCAGAAGAAGCAACCTTAGGCTTGTTATTATGAAGAACTTATTGATGATTTGAACTATCCATAAGTGGAATGGGCTGATTCAGTAAGTGGTGAATTCAATTCAAACCAGTTCCAATTATTCAATGATGAAGAAAGCCACATACACCCAGGGAAAGGCCTGTGGGATCTGAGTGTGGACCACAACATAACATTTTCACGCTTTCTGTTGATGTTTGCTTGTGTTCTATTTTGCTTCTCTTTTTTTTTTCTTGTGCAGCATGATAATTGTATAAATATGTATACATATATTGGATTTAACAAATATTTCTACCATGTTTAACATATATTGGATTACTTGCCATCTATGGGAAGGTGTGGGGGAAGCGGAGGGGAGGATTGGAACACAGTGTTTTGCAAGAGCTAATTTTGAAGAATTGTCCACTGTTTTGAAAAATAAAAAGCTGCAGTCATCCCTTTATTCCTGGCTCTGGACAAACTAGTATATACATCCATATGCCTTGCATCTGATCAACAGAGAATCTCTACAGAAATTCCCTCTATCATTAACTGAGTGACTGGCAAGTGGGCCAGGAGATGGCTAGAGGACCTATACATAGTTCCCGGCTAATTCATCACAGATTAGAGTAACCAAACCTTCTAAAACTGATTTGCCAGGGCAAGGGTATTCCACAATAAATGAGTCAATCAACTATCTGGTATTTAATAAGCACCTATTTTATATCAGTGGGTGTATGTGGGAGGTGGAATATATTCTGAGTTACAACACCACATGTGCAATATGCATATATTTGTATGTATGCATTTACACACACAAACAAATACTGATTTATTTTCAGAAGGAGTACATGTATTCTGTTACATGACCTTGTCCTTGCCTAAACCAGCTAATGGTTGACCATCCTAGGGCATTGCCATTTCCCTGCTAGAAAACAAAAACATTTCCATAGCTCTCTTTTGTGTCTTGTTTCTTGGAGAAAAACAAATCTGCAAACCTGATATTTAAGTCTACAGCTGTTTGTTCCCTATATATATTCTGCTTTCTAGCCCAACTGGAATATTAGCTGATTTATACACTTGACATTTGATCTCTGTGTCCCAGGCCTGGAATGCATTCCTTCCCCATCATTGTGCTTCATAATTATGGCTGGATTTTGCAAAAGATCTCTCCAAGCCCGAGGACTTCCTTGTGCTATTGCCTTCCCATCCTACCCCTGGCCCCGGACTTCCCTGTCTTACCTGTCATTTCCCAGCTAAGTCTTGGGACTCCAAGCAATGTTCTCCTGTACTGCTTTTCCAAGTACATAACACACACATACATATGATGTAACACATACAAAAATATGTACATGTGTGTTCAAAAGCTATAGAAGTGGTTATTTGCACATGAATTAGGAATGACCAGTGCTATGGTTGTTCAGGAGAGGAGAGGAATAAAGTGGACTTGAGTGTGGGAGATTTCCTAATGGAGGTAAGAAATGAAGGAAAGCTAAGTTCCACATGGGTGTAAAAAAGAAGGGGTTCATTTTAGATGAGAAAAACACTTTATGCAATGTCACAGGTATGAGAAGGTATAGGGTGCATTCAAAAGATAAGGAGAAGGATCAGTTTATTTGGAGTGGAGGGCTGGCTCAGGAAAATCCTAGGGGAAAGGAGGGAGATTTGCAGACAGAAAAGTAAATTGGATATTGGCTGGGGAGGTTTTTGGAATGACAAGTTGAACAACCACAGCAATTTTATCATATAGGCCTTTGAAAGTGACGTGATCAAGGTAGTATTTTAGGAAAATTAATCTTATGTCAAAATGAAGGATGGGTTGAACAGGGAAAGGATGAAGGCAGGAAAAGAAATTAAGTGATTATAGTAATAGTACAGGAGGGTACCAAGTACTGAGATCCAGAACTAGAATGGTAACCAGGGAAATTTAAAAAAAAAAAAAAAAAAAAAAGAGAGATGAGTTCAAAGACATTTTGAAAGAAAAATTCAGAGGATTTTAAGTTAGAGAAGAAAGGGGAAGAGAAACCAGAGAGGGATTTAAATGGAGGCTGATATGAATATACACAAATAGTATTTATATAGTATTTAAAGGTTTGCAAAGCACTTCAGATTTTCTCATTTGATCCTCACAATATTTGGTAGGTAGATCCTATTATCACCCCCATTTTAAAGAAAAAGAAACTCTTTAGAATCCCTTTTGATTGAACAAACTACCACCTTGAATAAACAGCTAAAACAAGCTTCAAGTCAAAGTATTCCTAAGAGGGTTTTTAACAGATTTGCCAGTTTGGTCCATTTTTCTGGAATGTATTCTATCTCTATTTGAACAGCCTTGGTTGTTTTCCAAGGCTTCTTTTCTTTATCTCTTAAGATGTTTTTATCTCTTACTAGAGACGCCAAACATTTATCTTAGTATTTCTGGGACATTCATCTGGGTTAGGATATTTTAGGTGATATACACTTTCTGAATGAAAAATATTCTTTGATTTTTAGAATCATAATGAAGCACATGATCCGGGTTTTCAGCATTCATGATTCTGATCCTATAATGGAGTACCTGAGACTAGTATATAAAAGAGTTATATTTCTTTGGCTTTGTGTGTGTGTGTGAGAGAGAAGCAATTAGGGCTAAATGGTTTGTCCAGGATCACCACGCAGTTAAGTGTCTGAGGTCGGATTTGAACTTAGGTCCTCTTGAGTCCAGGGCCAGTGCTCTATCTCCTGTACCATCCAGCTGCCCAGGAGCTATATTTCTTAATGAAATTTTATAAAATAAGATAGAGAGTTTAAAGCTTAGGAAGATTATTGTGGTGGTTAATTTAAGGGGGTAACTCTCAGTATACTAAGAGTTGTCTGTTTTTTAGCATATGTCCCTGAAAAACAATAGGGTAGAATGAATGAGGAAGGGTTAACTACAGCAGCTAGACTTTTTTTTTTTTAACATTGATTTATTTATTTTAGCTAGGCTTTTTGAAATGAATTCTACAGTGAGGGAAGTAATGATGGATTTCCTTTTCTTTTTTTTTTTTTTCCAAATAGTTTCAATCAAATTGCACAACTACAGTTAACATTCCTAGCACATGAAGAGCTTGGGTCTCAATGCTTTCCTGATGAGTAATTGGGGAAATGAGCATTTCTACTGTGGCTAAAAGGCCTCTCTGCCTTTCACTTATGACTCATTTCAGGGCTAAATTCTGAAAGTTTGACATCTGGGAGCACTCTGAAGAGCCACACCTTCATTTCTACTGAACTCTATGCCATCATGTAAAAAGGGTGCTTTGCAGGATGAATTTTGAAAGGCAATGTCATTATTAACGTGTTTATTTGCAGCATTCTCCTCCCCCTTTTTAAAAAAAATTCATTCACTGGGATATTTTATCTCCTCCCTGTGCAGAAGCTGTCTCCTGTGATCCAAAAGCCCTCCTTCCTCATCTCCAAGTCCTAGTTCTATTTCAGACATAGCTCAGGCTTTACTTCCTACATAAGGCTTATTGACTTCCTCAGTGGTTAGTGATCTCCTGTCTTTAAATTTACTTTCTTTACATTTGGTATTTTTTCATCTCTGTATATACTGTTTCTCCACAATTAGATAAAATCTCCCAGAGAACACAGACTGTTTTGTTTCTTTCTTTGTATTCCTAGTTCTAGCACAGACTGTGTCACACAGTAGGTAGTTAAATGCTCCATAGATTGACTGAATTAAAAAAAAAATCATCACAGATTTAGAGCTAGACAGGGCCTTAGAGGCCATCTATCTAATACTGTCATTTTATTGAGGAGGAAGAAGTTAAGCAAACCCAGGTTTTCTTGATCCAAATCCAATGCCCTATCTAGCATGCAACAACTGTCTCAGAATTGAATTGAATTGTATGACTTCATGCTATTTATTTAATCTTTCTGGATCTCAGTTTCTTCTTCTGGGAAGATGAAGGTTTGGGCTACATAATCTCTAATTTTTTTCAACACTAATGTAAAGTGACTCTCAGTTGTATTTTCATTTTTCCTTTCATAGCCATTGAGCTGTTATGCAACTCTAGTAACTGCTTACAGTTTAATGTTTAAAAATGTTCTCAGGGCAATGATGGTTTTGTAAAAATAAACAATGATTTCAAAATCCAAGGAAATCATATTTTTAAAAAATACAACCTTTTATAATCATTTACAAAGATGATTCCCAAGATGAAAGAAATGAATATATATTAATAAATGTATTGCATATATGTATGTTTTAATATATATGTATGTATTTATATAAAGATATTATACATACATATATATCCCTCCTTTGACACTACTGCCCCTCAAGCTATAATTTTATTTCTTCTCGATTTCACAGTCAAATACTTAGAAAAAGCTGTTTATACTTTTTCTTTGAAATATACTGGATACAATTTATCCAAAATAAAAATCCATATTTTCCGCCACAATCCACTTGTTTCTGATTTTCCTTGTTCTTGCCAATATCACCTCCTTCTAGTCACTTAAGTGCCCAACCTTGGGGTTATTTTTGACTTCTCTTTCTCAATTCCCTCACATGTCCAATCAAATACCAAATTTTACCAGGAAGTCTTGTAGATATTTTTTTCATCTATTTCATTGGTACCCATACAATGGAGTAAAACTGAGTACTTAGGCCTGGAGTCAGGAAGATTCATCTAAGTTCAAATCTGGCTTCAGATACTTATTAATTTGTGGCTTTGGGGAAGTCACTGACCTCTCCCTCAGTTTCCTCATCTGTAAAATGATTTGGCGAAGAAAATGGCAAACTGCTCTATCTGCTATCTTTGCCAAAAAACAAACAAACAAATAAAAACAACAACAACAACAACAAAACAACAACAAATGGGATCTTGAAGTCAGATGTGACTGATCCCCTACATACTGTTTTTAATATGCTTCTTCTTTTCATTCACCCAAATGTCACTTAGTTCAGATCTCTCACTCAATTATTGCAACAGCCCTTAGATTGCTCTCTGCCTCAGACCTCATCTCTAAGGCATACTGTACACGATTGCCAAAATAATGTTCTGAAAGCACAAGTCTGATCATGTTATTCCTCTCCCCCAATGAACTCCAGTGCTCTCTTATTACCTCTAGGATGAAACATAAACTCCTCCATTTGGCATTTGAAGCCCTTTACAACTTGGCCCCAGCTTGTCTTTACAAATTATTAAGCTTTACAACCCTTCATGTGCTCCAGCCACCAAACTGGGCCTTCTCTTCCATTCTCATAAAGACATTCCATCTCTTTTTATCTCGGTGCTTTTTTGCATTGTCCCCATGCTTATTAGTTACTCCCTCCTCACTTCTTGCAATCCATAATTTCTATCAAGATTCAGCTCAAATCAGAACCAAAAGAACATTGTACACGGTAACAGCAAGATTATGTAATAATCAGCTATGATGGACTTGGCTCTTCTCAGCAATGCAGTGATCCAAGACAATTCCAATAGACTTGGGATGGAAAATACCATCTGTATCCCGAGAGTGAACTATGGAGACTGAATATGGATTAAAGCATAATATTTTTGCCTTTTTTTGTGTTTTTTTCCTCTTTTTTTCTGATTTTTCTTGCACAACATGATAAATATGGAAATGTGTTTAAAAGGATTGTGAAAAGATTTTTAATCCATGTAAGATTGCTTTACTATCTTGGAGAGAAAAGAGGTAATGGAAGAAGGGAGAAAAAATTTGGAACTCAAAATCTTACAGAAATGAATGTTGAAAACTATCTTTACATGTAATTAAAAAAATATAAAATACTATAGAGGGAAAAATTAGCTCAAACTCTTTTTGTGATGGCAAAGAATTAGAAATTGAAGGGATACCTATAAATTGGGGGAGGGATAAATAAATTGTGCTGTATAAATGTAATGGAATACTATTGTGCTATAAGAAATGATGAGCAGGTGGATTTCAGAAAAAACCTGGAAAGACTTACATGAACTGATGCTGAGTGAAGGGAGCAGAACAAGAACACCATACACAGTAACAGTAACATTGTATGATGATCAACCATGATTGACTTAGCTCTTCTCAGTGATATAATGATCCAAGACAGTTCCAAAAGACTCATGATGGACAATGCTATCTACATTCAAAGAAAGAATTCATGGAGTCTAAATGCAGATCAAAGCATATTATTTTCATTTTGGGTTTTTCCCTTTTGTTCTGTTTCTTTTTACACAACATATTAATGTGGAAATATATTTTACATGACTGCACATGTGTGATCTATATCAGATTGCTTGCTGTTCTTGGGAAAGGGCTAGGGGAAGGAGGGAGGGGAGAAATTTGGAGATTAAAATCTTTTTAAAAATCAATGTGAAAAATTGGCTTTAGATAATTGAAAAAATAAAATACTATTTAATTTTCTAAAAAGTGTGGACCAGTGTGTGTGTGTGTGTGGGGGGAGGTTGGGGAAGGAGATTCAGTTTAATTGCCATCTTCCAAATTAAGTCTTTTTTTATTCCCACCAATTACTTGTTCACTCAACACTCAAACATTTATTAAACACTTACTATGTGTCACACACTATGCTAAGTGCTGAGAATACAAAAAAGAGAAAGGAAAATTGTTCCTGCCTTCAAAAAGCTTACAATCTAATGGGTTAAGACAATATATAAAAGGAAGTTGAAAAGGGGAAGGACACTAAAGGGTGGCTGCCACAGGACCTTGATATTCATAAGTGAAAACCAAGCACAATAGTTGATAGAAAATGAAGTCAGCTGGAAAAATTTGAGCCCTCTATAAGTGAAGGCCTTGGGCTCTGCTCCCCAGTTCTCCAGACAGAGGAGAGGAGCAACTAAGAGTACCTAAATCTGTATATGCTGTCTTCCCAGATAGAATGGAAGCTCCTTAAGGGCAAGGAATATTTCATTTTTGTGTTTGTTTCATAATAAATAATTAACTATGAACTCAAGAAAGACATCATATAGTAAGCAATTAATAAATGCTTGTCAATCCATTGATTATATAGTGGGTATCTCCCTTGACAGCTTTGAACCATTTTACTTTGGAAAATTCACTTCCATTCAATTCAATGAACACTTATTCAATGTTTACTATGAGTAAAGCTTAGTGCCAGATTCTGGAGCTACAAAGACACATGAAAAATTTTCTTTCAATCAACTTATATCCTATTGAAGGTAAACAGATAAATAAATGCAAAGTCATTTTTGGAAGGAGAACCCACTTACAAATGAAGAATCTGGAAAAACTTTCCAAAGAATTTTTCTAGATTTCTGTACTCTCTTCAAAGAGCATGACATTCTGGAGAAAACAATTTTGTTGCATTGTTTGTCACTTTATACTGCTTAACTCTTTGTGATTTCATTTGGAGTTATCATTTGGCAAAGATACATTTGGCTTGTCTTTTACTTTTCCAGCTCATTTTATAGGTGAGGAAACTGTGACTTGCCAGGGTCATACAGCTAGTGAAATCTGGAATTGGATTTAAACTCAATTCTTCCTGACTAATGGCCTGCCACTCTATCCAGTGTGCCACCTAGAGGGAACAAAGCAAAATGGCTAAGATATCAGATACTTTCAAATATACCTGCCATATAAATACATCTATTTCTTCCTTATTTGCTTGCTTGTTTCCTTAGTAGTAAAGTGAAATTGAGTGGATGCCCATCAGTTGAGGAATGGCTGAATAAGCTATAGTATATGAATATAATGGAATACTATAAGAATCTATAAGAAATGATGAGCAGGCTGATTTTAGAAAATGCTGGAAAGACTTATATGAACTGATGTTAAATGAAGTGAGAAGAACCAAGAGAATATTGTAAACAGTAACAAGAAGATTATATATGTCTACTCACCTAGGCATCCATTCTTGCAAGAATGTAAAATAAAATGTTCCTGTATTTAAAAACAAAAACAAAAACAAAAAAAACCAAGATTATGTGATGATTAACTGTGATGAACTTGACTCTTCAACAATGAAATCATTCAAGGCAATCACAATAGATTTGTGATGGAAAGTGCCTTCTGCATCTAGAGAGAGAACTATGGAGACTGAAAGTGGATCAAAGCACAGAATTTTCACTTTTTGTTATTATTGTTTGTTTGCTTGATTTTTTTTCTTTTTTCATCTTTTTTCCCCCTTTTGATCTGTTTTTTTCTTGTGCAGCATGACAAAAATGGAAATATGTTTAGAAGAACTGCACATGTTTAACCCATATCAAATTGCTTTCTGTCTTGGGGAAGGGGGGGAGTAAGGGATAAAATTTGGAACACAAAAGTTTTGCAAAGGTGAATATTAAAAACTGTCTTTGCATGTATTTGGAAAAATAAAATGCTATTAAAATAAAAGCAAATAAGTGACACAAGGTCATTGATTTGCTCAAGGCCAAAGTTAGTAAGAAGCCTGGAGTTTTTTTGACTCTCAGTCCAAAGTGCCATATTGATTGAGAGAGACAAGTAAAAATTTTGTTTGATATTATGGAGTCGTAGCCCAAAGACAGTCTGTGGACTCCAGATGTAGATTCACTGGTATTAACTAATAAAAAAGACAGATGCCCCTGTGATTTAACAGCTCCTGTGCCCACTGACTGAAATAGTCCTGGCCTTTGGGCCACCTTCTCACATTACAGATCATAGCTCAGTTGTCCTTGCATCCTTTCAGTATTATGGCTTTCTTCTTTCCGGGTCTCTCTAGCTGAGTTTCAGATTAGCTCCCTGTGGATAGTTAAGTTTATGCTTTTTCCAAACAATTTCATTTTCATCTTTACAGCTGTGTGCCAGCTCCTTCCCAAGCCTGAGGTTCTCCTTCAGTGTTTCCATCACCTGCTGTCCACTGTTCTTTCCCTAAAAAAGAAGTTAGGTCAGGACACAGCGTGCCATATTTTACTTCTCTGAAGTCAGCTGTCATTTGAGTAATATTCACACACATATGTGTTATGTCATAGCTGAGAGTCAATGGGGTTTCAAAGTTTGCTTGCCCCCTTTCCTTCCTGTGAAACATCATCCATCTGCAGCTGTGCTTGGTTTCAACCCCATGGAAAATGTCACCTTCAAGATGGACATCCTCTGGTGGTATTACCTCCCCCCATTAGATTATAAACTCCCTGAGGGCAGGGACTGGCTTTTTCTTATTCTTATTCTCAGCACTTAGCATAGTACCTGGCACATAGTAGGTGCTTTATATTTATTTATTTTTATTTTTTGCTGAGGCAACTGGGGTTAAGTGACTTGCCCAGGGTCACACAGCTAGGAAAGTACTTTATATTTATTAAATTGAAAAACACAGATATGACATCCCATATTAATTTTTAAACAGCCTTAAAATTGTTAGAATGACTATTAAACCACAAACCATTTGAAGAGCATGTTTTATTTATTTATTTGCTATTTCTTTTATATGAGGTAGTATGCATAGTAGCTAGAGAGTAGAAATCAGAAAGAGCTGGGTTCAAGTTTTTCTGCTTACAAATAATGGCTAGGAAACACTGGGCAAATCATCTATTTGATTTCTCAATATCCCAGATAATTTTTTAAACTCTAAATCATAGCAAAGATATTGCTCTTTCCAATGAAATCATAATTCTGCCTTAAAAAAAGAAAGAAAAAAGACCACACAAGGAATGCAACAAACAAGATAAAGTTACAAAAACCAGGGAGGGTTAAGGAAATAATAACAACAAGGAGAATGGCAGATAAGGAAAATCAGACAATTTTAGAGGAAACTGGGAAGATCTTTATGAACTAATGCAGATTCAGATAAGCAGAACCAGAAGAACTAGTACAAAGATGCTCCCTATTTAAAGTCCTGAATATGTCACTTGAATGTGCTCAGTTAAATAATACTCATGAAGTCCCATTATATGTATAGATATATAATCTGTGTATATATATCCATAAATATATATATATATATATATAAAATAAATACATATATATACTTCCATCCTTTTTTAGTTTACAAAGTGTTTTCACATCTATTTTCTTGGTTGGAGAGACATATGCAACCACAGTAGGGAATTGAAGGGAAAATGATCTTCCAGATCTTCTCATTTCAAAATCTATGATCCTGGAAAAATGCTTTTGGCTAGAGATAACTCAGAGAAAGAGGGTTAGAGACAGAGAAACTCATTGCCATCCCAAAGAACCCTACTTAGAAACAGAATTTCTTCCCCAATCTCAAGCATACTTATCCAGATCTGTTCAGATGAAATTAACAAACATTTACTAAGTGATTACTATGTGTAAAGGGCAGCTAGGTTGCTCAGTGGATAGAGTGCTGGGTCTAGAGTCACTAGAGTCAGGAAGTCAGATACTTACTAGTTGTGTGACCCTGGGCAAGTCACTTAACCCTGTTTAATTCAGTTCCTTCATCTATAAAATAAGCTGGGAAGGAAATGACAAACTATTTTTGCCAGGAAAACCCCAAATAGGGTCATAAAAAGTCAGACACGACTAAATAGCAATTCAAAGGAGAAGAGAAGGGGAAAAGAAAGTGTACATTTATGCTGTGTGTTACAAATATTATATTATTTGACCCTCTCAACATTCCTGTGAGATAGATATTATTATTATTATCTCTATTTTCCAGTTGAAGAAACTGAGACAAACAGATTAAATTATTTATCCAGAGTCACTCAGCCAGAGTCTGCGGTCGAATTTGAAATCAGGCCTCTCTGACAAAGTGCCGTCCTATTCAATGAATAAATAGAGTTTCTGTCTGTAAGGCGGAATGTAACTTGCCCTACAATGTGAGCTTATATTCTACTTAGAGAATGCAATATTCACACAAAATTAAATATAAAATATATGCAAAATAATTTCAAGAGGGAGGAAGTGCTAATAAGTGGATGGGATAGGGAAATGTGACCAGAGATAACACCAGGATGAGAAACTGAGTGATGATTGGCAGGGAGTGATAAGGAAATTGAAGCCTTAGCACAGCAGTCAAACTTTAGAGTGGAAAACAGTCATAGAGGTTACTCTGAACTATGACAAAGATCACATAATTAGCTAGGAAATGGGTGGAATAAATCTATGATGAATGGTCTGTGGCCATCTTAGCAATGAATCCAGGTTGTTACAAACTTTTGTGGCAACAAATAATTGCCTGCTATGCTTGCTTTGCTCCAATTGTGGGAAGAATTGAATGTACTCAGTTAAATAATGCACATGAAATCCCATTATATGTATAGATATATAATCTGTATATATATATATATATCCACATATATATCCATCCTTTTTTAGTTTATAAAGTGTTTCTACATTGATTTTCTTATTTGATTCTTATGACAACCCTTAGAAGTAGACAGAGTAGGGATTATCACACCCATTTTGCAGACAGAAACTAAGCCCTACAGCTAGGTGGTGCAGTGGATAGAGCACCAACCCTGAAGAAAGGAGGACCTGAGTTCAAATCCGATCTCAGACACTTAACACTTCTTAGCTGTGTGACCCTGGACAAGTCACTTAACCCTAAATGCCTCAGCAAAAAAACAAAAACAAAAACTGAGTCCTAGAGAAAAGTTAAGTGATCCCTTAGAATCACACAATAAATAAGTGGCTTAGCCAAAACTCTAAGTCTGTTGACTTGTTCCCTCTTGGCTCCCTAGGGCTTTGGCCAAATGATCTATTACAGAACCTCAGAGTTGGAAGGAGTATCTGAGCCCATTTAGTCCAAGTCTAAAGTGATTTTGGCTACTCACTATTCTAGTGGAAAGAATTTGGCAAAAGAACAAAAGGAAAAAAAAAAGGTACCGAATCACAATATATCAAGGACCAGCTTTTTAGAAAGACATGTAATGACATTTTATATTTCTATACTCCTCTTTTCCCCTTTTTAAAAGTTCTTTCAACAGCTATTATAGGAAAACCTTGACTAAGCCAAATGCTCAGGCAATACAGTGTCCTAGTTAAATATATTATGTAGCTAAATGAAACAAGTGAAAAAGAAAAAAAGAAAAGAAACTTAAGTGAAAAACCATCTTTGTTTTGTTGTTTGCTATTGTTTTTCCTTCATTCTCCAGAATGACCATGACATCAGTTAAATGGTACCATGACATGCAAGTAAATTGGATTTAAGTGAGGGAGGACTACAAAAAAATTAGTGGGAAACCTTGACCTTTTTCTTAACCATTGTTGAAAACCTTTAGAAAACACATGAGCCCCATCCCTATCTTCCTTCTGGCTTCTATAGATAATAATATATTTATAACCCTCTACTAGAGTAATTTCCTGGTAGTTTATCCAGGGTATCAAGAGTCCCTGACTCTTCAAAAGATATTCAACTAGAAAACAAACTCTGGCAGCTCCAACCAAAATAAAAATACTCCCAATCTAGGCCTAGCAACCATTTCTAACCTGAAGACTTGCCAAACAGAGTTTCTAGAGGCTCAGTTCTAAATTGACCACAGCTAAATGGATTTTTCAATAACCAAAATTCATTTTTTTTCAGTGAATTTCCTACATAAATTTCCTACATAAATTCTAATTTCTTTTCTTTCTTTTTTTTTTTAAAGCTTTTTATTTTGGGGACAGCTAGGTGGTACAGTGGTTAGAGTACCAGCCCTGAAGTCAGGAGGACCTGAGTTCAAATCTGATCACTTCCTAACTGTGTGACCCTGGGCAAGTCACTTAACCCCAATTGCCTCAGCAATAATAATAATAATAATAATTTTTTAAAAAGCTTTTTATTTTCAAAACATACACGGATAATTTGTCAACATTGACCCTTGCATAGTCTTGTGTTTCAGATTTTCCCCTCCTTCCCCCCACCCCCTCCCCTAGATGGCAAGCAATCCAATATATGTTATATATGTTAAAATATGTTAAATCCAATATGTGTAAACATATTTATGCAATTCTCTTGCTGTACAGGAAAAATCAGATCAAAAAGAACAGTAAATGAGTAAGAAAACAAAATGGAAGCCAACAACAATAACAAAAAAGTGAGAATGCTATATTGTGATCCACACTCAGTTCCCACAGCCTTCTCTCTGGGTGTATATGGCTTTCTTCATCACAAAATGAGTGAAACTGGTCTGAATTATCTCATTGTTGGAAAGAGTCATGTCCATCACTATTGATCGTCATATAATATTGATGTTGCCGTATATAATGATCTCCTAATAACCACAATTTATAACAAAATAATGTGATATTGTGGAAGTTGTAAGACACAAACCACAGATCCTGAATGTATAGAAGGATGCTAGGAGAGTACTCTGTGATTTAATAAAGTGCTTTCACATATATTACATCATTTATAATATATAATTTTTTGAAAATCATAGTCCTCTGGAGCAGGGTTTCTTAATATGATGAATCTACAAAGCTTTTTGAATTGATAATTGTATTTTAATGTAATTGGTTTCCTGTGTAATCTTATGTATTTTACGCATTTTAAAGTACTCTGAAGTAACCCCAGGCTGGCTCAAGCCTCAGATTGGCATCAGACACCTTATTGGTGGAAAGAATGATTGCTCCATGTTCATATGAGGGTAGAGCTGTTTAGAGCCTGGGAGAAAAAAAAATACATGTTCTGGCTCATAACCTCAGAAGAGGACGTGCAGTTCCAAGATTTCTACAGGGAGAGGTATTGGAAGAAAGGAAGAAACCAGGACTTAGAACATCAGGTCTCTGATCCCATTTTCCCTCACTTCCTTCAAATTCCACCTAAAATTCCATCTTCTGTGTGAAAGTACTATCTTCTAGTACTTTCATTCTATTGATTATATTCAATTTATCCTATATATGTTTGTACACAGTTTTTTTTTTTTTTTTAAATGCTTCCCCCTCTCCCATAAGACTGTGAGTTCCTTGAGAGGAGGGATTTTTTAATCTTTTTTTTTTTTCTTTTTGCAGTTTCAGTGCTTGGCACATAGTAGATACTTAATTAATGTTTATTGTCTAATTGTCACATTAGAGATTTCAGGAAATTTCCTTTTGGGTGAGATTATATGAGATATGAACCTAAAAATCATTTCCCTTAGACCAGCAATGGTTAGGGGACTGATACATACAATTTTGATCTGATACCCCCTCTCTGAGGAGAGCAGATGGACCAGGTTTGTAGCTCCAGACTTTTGCTTCCCTTCAGTCTGGAATCAAAATATTCATTGAAAGGGAAAGGGCCCCACATGTGCAAAAATGTTTGTGGCAGCCCTTTTTGTAGTGGCAAGAAACTGGAAACTGAATGGATGCCCATAAGTTGGAGAATGGATATGACTGTTATGAAATATTATTTTTCGATAAGAAATGATCAGCAGGATGATTTCAGAGAGGCCTAGAGAGACTTGAACTGATGCTGAGTGTAATGAGCAGAACTAGGAGATCATTATATGATGATCAAATCTGATGTACATGGCTCTTTTCAACAATGAGATGATTCAGGCTAGTTCTAATGATCTTGTGATGAAAAGAGCTATCTATACCCAGAGAGGACTGTGGGAACTGAATGTGGATCACAACATACTATTTTCACTCTTTTAAAAAATATTCCTGGGGCAGCTAGGTGGCGTAGTGGTTAGAGCACCAGCCCTGAAGTCAGGAGGACCTGAGTTCAAATCTGGTCTCAGACACTTCCTAGCTGTGTGACCCTGGGCAAGTCACTTAACCCCAATTGCCTCAGCAAAAAGCAAAAAAAAAAAAAAAATATATATATTCCTTGGAGAGGAGCAGGGGAGATTTAAAAAAGATCTGTCATACTTCTCCCAGCTCAATTTAGACAGACTCATGTGAACATGCACCTGACTTACAGGGGAACTCACATGCTTTACACCAAGAAGGGGTCCTTAGGCTTCATTTTTCACTACATCAATAAGCAATTATTAAGAGCTTACTATATGCCAAGGATTGTGTGAAGATACAGAGAAAGGCAAAAACCTAGTCCCTGCCTTCAAGGAGCTCACACACTGCCAAAGGAGTCCAAGATCCAAAATAAAATAAAACGAAAATCAAGAAGTCCTGCATTAGAGCAATAAAGAGACCTCAGAGATCATTTACTAAAAACCCTCTCATTTCACAGGTGATAAAACAAAGACCCAGAGAAGAAAAGCGACTTAGCCAAATAGGTTACACAGCAAATAAGTACAAGAGTTGGAAATCAAATAGTGGAAGCATTTGACAGAGCCAACTTGGTGTGGTAGAAAATGCCTTGACTCTGGAATCAGAGGACTAGGATTCAAATCCTGCTTCTGATGGATATTATCAATGTAATCTTCCCGGGCTGCAGTTTCCTTATCTGTAGAATGAAAGAATCAGATTAGATAGGGATTCTTCCAGCTCTAGGCCTACAAAATCTCTCCCAACTCCAGCACAGTATTCTTTCTATTGTAGTACTGTTGGAGGAGGTAAAATGGGCCTAATCATTCTGGCTATCACTCTGGAATTGTACAAGGAAAATTACTAAATAGCTTATGCCTAAGTATTCTATTATAGGCCATATATGAGTAAAAAGGTTAATATATACAATGCCCACAACAATATATATAGAAAAGTTACTAAAAGAATTCTGAACAACCAGCAATGGTACTAGAAGACAGATAATGAAACATAGGATGAACAGGATGTTGTTTATGTTTGTTTGTCAAATTTGGTCACTGAATAGATTTTTAAAACATCTTTTCTTTATTATTATAAAAAGGTATTTAATTTAGAGGTAGGGGACAGTTAAGGCAGGAAGAGGTATTTTCAGAAATGATTGAGAGGTAAAAAACAAAAAGCATTACTAAAACTTATTTAAGAAAAATAACATAAAAGAGATTGGGCTGAATCTGTATGGACTAAGTGTACTCTTAGAATAATGTAATAGGACATCTTAATTGGTATTTTTTAAAGGGCCAGAGATTTGTGGCTCTTCTTTCTGTTGCTGCCCTCATAACTATGGATGTATAGTCTTAAATTTATATTATGACACTGACATTCAATTATTCTGAACTCAGCCCTGGCCAGTTTTTCAGAAATAACAGAAATCTTTGTCATATTTCTGGCTCCAAACAACTCTTGACATCATTGCATTTCTATTTTGACTGTTAAATTCCAGTTCAGGTATTTTAGGTCATGGTTTCCTCTTTTTTATCTCTTCCTCTTTATCATCATCATCATCACCTGATTGTTCCAAAACCAGAAGGCAGCTTCTTGCAGTCCTTAATAATATGACATAGTGAAAGGTCTCCTAGATTTCAAAGTTTGAATTCCCTGTCACTTGTTTATATTTTTATTCTATTAGCAAACCCACTCAAACTTTCTGAGCCTCCATTTCCTCATCTGTAAAAAGGAGTGAGATCAGTGCTCTAATACTCCTTAATGAGGTAGCTAGATGGCCAGTGGGTAGAATTAGGAAAACAGATAGGAAAATTTGAGTTCAATTCCAACCTCAGACAACACTCAATAGCTATCTGATCCTGAGCAAGTAATTTAAACTCTGTTTGCCTCAGTTTCCTCAACTGTAAAATAAGGATAATAATGGTAGCTGCCTTGTAGGATTGTTATGAGGATCAAATGCAATATTTATAAATTTTAACTATGCCTGACAAACAAAAGGTGCTATATCAGTTTTTATTCTTTTCCCTTTCTCCCTTCTATCTCTAGAGCCAATGATCTAATACCAACCTTGCTGATTGTATCGATTATCTCTGCCTTCTCCCTTCCACCCTCCATCCCACCTTCTGCATCCTGGAGTGCTCCTCCTTGACTTTGGTTGTCTTTACTGGATTTATTCCCAGCTGTCTAGTTTTGAGCCTCATTTACTTCCATATATGAGTTTTTTTAAATGGCAGTAATAAAAACCTGTTGCTTTGAGCATCACTGACTGGTCTGCCTCTCCTATATAAGCTTCTTAGTGACAGAAAAGCTGGGACAATGTCAAGCCCATTTTTTCTATTTAAAATATGGTTTGATTTCCAGGATTCTGACTTACAACTTTTCAGAAAGGTGTCTATTGTACCAAGAGACCTATTGCCATTCTTGCAGGAAGAGGACTCTGGGACTCTTGTTCAAATGAGGCTCTCAGCTGATATCTCCCCTTTTCTATATGAATAAAAAGATAATTTTGAGAACTGACTATTAATTGCTGAGTATCATCTCTTTGTTTACTACAATCCTGTCCAAAAACCTATTTATCAAGAATCTTCAGGAAGAGTAGTTTGGTAGGAAATATTGGCCTTAGAATTTAGATTCTTGGGTCTGAACATCAGGCAAACCACTTAGCATCAGTTTCCCCATCTGTAATTTGGTGAGGGTGATACTTTCACTACCTTCCTCACAAAAAGGTAAGCAAAGCCTGGATAAATGTAAGTTGTTGTTAGTTTATATTTGGGGGAGAGGGCTTTTCTCCAAATATGGAGCAAGCTCTGTCATCACCACTGATTTCAAGATACCATAGTAGGGTGGGAGAGAAAGAAAGGAACAGTGCATTTGACCAGGTGTGACTCGAAGCTAATGGGCTGGCACATGAGGTAATTAAGAATACTCTAAATAGTCACTGAGCCATGAGACCTAATGACTCAGTGGATGTACAAAATTGAGTTACCTGCCCCTTCCCCTCTAATTACCCTAAATCCAAAAAGAGATGATAAAATAATGAGTTTTAGAAATGGAAAGTGTGTGTGGGGGTAAATATGGAGTACTTAGCAAGAAGCTAATACAATAAAGCTTGAACTAGTGAGCATGTGGGAGATGTTCAAGTACTACAAGAATGTTCAAGTGCTAGAACAACTGGGTCACAGAGTAAGCACTTCATAGATGAAAGAGTTAAGATCAACAGATCAGGTGATGCTCTTCTGATATCCCTGATGTTAAAAAAAAAAAAGCAAAGAACTCGGGCAGCATGTTGTTTGGATCTTCTGTGGGGAACTTGTGCAAGATTATAGACAAGGATTACACAGGATAGATAAGCATGAATTGATTTTGAGCTTCATCATTGGAGGAAATGGCCAAAGATCCATGTGAATATCTGAGAATGTTTTAAACAAGGTGCTGAGAACACAAAGATAGATAATGATTTGAAGCTTGGCAAAGATGGAAGGGAATTCGAGCTTCTGGATTTGGGAATTGAGTCATTCTGAGTGATGAGAAAGTTTAGGGCATGTCTAATCTGGCGAATGGCTGAAGTAAAAGTAGGGATAGAACTCATAAGAGTGGAAATATTGATCAGGTAGTAGGGAAAACTAATGGCTGTATTATGAAGTAATAAGCCTGGATAATGAAGTCTTCAAGGATGAAAGGATAAGGGCAAAAGAAATATAGAGATCCCAAACCAAACCATGGAAAATTCAGATCAATTCAATAAGTACTTTTTCTAAGTATGAGATACTGAGGAAAATTGTTGTGAGGCCCAAATAAATTGTTATTTATAAAATGCTTTGCAAATAACAATAATAATAACACTTATTTAGTACTTACTATGTGTCAGGACTATGCTAAGCACTTTTCAATTACTATTATCTTAAATCTACAGACTTTGTAAGAAGATAATAATGCAGACACAATGCTCTTGTCAGATGAATTTCCAGGAGAGAAACTGTTGAATGATTCTAGCAGAGCAGAAAAATGGAATAACAAAAACAGGTGAGATATGACCAATTAGTTTCATTAGGCTAATCATACATTATATTCTGAGCACCATTGTTGTCATCTTTCCTAAATTTTATACTTAGTTGGTAAGTTTACACTGCAAGATTCACATTCTAGTCTAGTATCCCAGTTTTATCCTTATGCATAAAGGACACTTAAGATGCTTACTTATGAATTATTTTTTATAGGGAATAAAATATCCTTCAAGGTTATAAACATCTATAAAAGAAGTTTCCATATATACTATTAAAGAAAATTTCCTCTAGGCTTCTATCCAGTCCAATGTAATTTTCAGTGACTAAGATGGAGATGTTGAAAATAAGGGATAATAACGGAAAGGCTGACAAGCCCATAACTCCCACTACTGAAGAAATGGCAAAAGAAGACTAGAATAATAATGATAAAAAAGTAAATTTCTTTTATCTTCCCTAATCAAAGCAGAAAGGATTTCTGATGTTATTTCTCTCTATGCTAATTGTATAATAATTGTTGTGCATTATTGTTTTTCCAAATAATACTTATTTTCTTAATATTGTGGAACATTTTAAAACAAAATATAATTTTTTAAAAATTTAAGCTTGAAATTGATTTTTACATTGCCAAAATTACCTGGTAACAACAATAATGATAGTATTTATGGAGCACTTTAAGATAATAGTAATTGTAAAGTTAGCACAGTGCCTGACACATACTAAATACTATGTAAGTGTTATTATTATTGTTATTTGCAAAGTATTTTATAAATAACAATTTATTTGGGCCTCACAATAATGAGGCAAGGTACATGCTATTATTACCCCCATTTTAAAAATGAGAAAATTGAAGAAGATAAAAAAAAAATTGAATGATTTGCCCAAGATTATATAAATGATTAAGTGTCTGAAGCAGGATTTGAATTCAGATCTTCTAGATTCTGTGTCAGTGTTCTAGCCTGTGCACCACATACTTATCTCTAACTATTCCTTCCCCTTCCTCCATTCCCAACTCTGGAGCCCTCTGGAGCAGAATAAACTCATATTTATCTTTAGGCAAATGTGAACACTTGTCTCACTCCACACCTGTTGCCTTAAGAACTAAAAAGAGAGAGTTATATGTCATTATCATTCCTCTGGAATCCAGGGAGGTCATTGCACTGATCTGAGTTCCAGTGGCTAGGACATTTTATTGTCTTTGTTCCTGGTTCACCTTCAAGCTATGTTCTTACATTTCTTATCTCGGCAGTTGACTATGGCTCACTTCATATAGTGCTTTACAGTTACAAAATGTTTTCACCTATATTATTTCATCTATTTTTCACAAAAATTCTGATTCCTGACTCCTGTACTCCTGCTGCCTTCATCTTTGCCTTTCTGAATAGATCTCCCCTCTTGGTCTAGATCCAGGGTTACCTCCTAGGTGATGCTTTTCTTGGTTGTTCCTCTTCCCCACCTCCTCTCAATGGTTGCTAATGCTTTATTTCCATTTTTTCACACTATCATATATCAGAGATAATACCAAACCCACTGCCTTGCACTGGTAAATACTTGAATTTTCCAAATGAGAAAAATGAAATTCAGGGAATTTAAGTGACTGAAGAATTGAAGAGAGTTTTCACTTCTATATAACACTCCTAGGCACTGGCTAATCTGAAAAAGATCTGGGGGTTTTAATAGACCTCAAGCTCAAACTCAGTCAATAGGGCAACATGGAAGCCAAAAGCCTAATGTAATCTTGAGCTGCATGAAGAGAGTCCCAATATCCAGCACTCTAAAGGTGACTGCAGCTAAAGTATTATGTTCAAATTCAGGAGCCACATTTGAGGAAGGATACTAGAGGGTCTCCAGGGAATGGCAATCGAGATAATGAAAAGTCTCAAAGTGATGGTATATGAGATTGTGTGAAGGGACTGGGGCACGAAGAAGTGAAAAAGTGGAAGAAATGAGAGTCATTTCCAAGTATAGGAAGAGCTCTCATGTGATAGAGGGACTAGATTTCTTTTTTGGGTGGTTCCAGAAGGCAAAATTATAAGGATAATGGGTAGAAGTAACTATATTTTATGTAAAAAAAAATCTAAAAAACCCCACCAATAACAGCTTTATAATAGTCATCTAAAAATCAGAATGGATTTCCTCAGGAAATAAGGTTGTTCCAATAA
>JAJPUD010002719.1:285941-297457 GCA_023553655.1 Myrmecobius fasciatus | reverse complement strand
TTTTCTTGCACAACAATGATAAGTTTGGAAATATGTATACATATATTCGATTTGCCAATATTTTAACATAATTAACATGTAGTGGATATCCTGCCATCTAGGGGAGGGGTGGGGAGTTGGGGGGAAAAATTTGTAACGGAAAGCTATGTAAGGGTTATTGTTGAAGAATTACCCACACATATGTTATGCAAATAAAATGAAATTTAAAAAAAAATTAAAGAATGTTTTAAGTAAATAACAAATAAAAAAGGTTATACACAATCCAAAACAAACACAATATTTTTAAGACAGACTTACTAGACAATGTTTTTTCTTCCCCTTTTACCCCCAAAATTGAATAAGTCGAAAGATTTTTTAAAAAGTTATAAACTGATAATACATATAAAAAGGGGGTACATAATACAACACCAACACAATATTACACAGACTCAATTATTAGACACTGCTTTCTGTTACTCTTTTATCCAAAAAAATAAAAAGATTACCTCAAAAAAGGTTTAAAGAATGTTATAAATAAATAATAAATATAAAAAGGGTATACACAATCCAACACAAACACAATATTTCCAAGATGATCTTATTAGACAATATTTTTTCTTACCCATTTACCTCAAAAACAGAATAACTAAATTTTCTTAAAGTTATAAATTGATAATACGTATAAAAGGGGGTACACAATACAACACAAACATAATATTACCCAGACTCAGTCACTAGACACTGTTTTCTGTTACCCTTTTATGCAAAAAATAAAGATTACCTCAAAACAAGTTTTAAAGAATGTTATAAGTAAATAATAAATATAAAAACGGTATATATAATCAACACAAACACAATATTTTCAAGACAGACATAACAATGTTTTTCTTACCTTTTTATCCCAAAAATAGAATAACTCAAAAAATTTTTAAAAGAATGTTATAAATTGATAATACATATAAAAGGGGGGTACACAGTACAACACAAACACAATATTACATAGAGTCAGTTATTAGACACTGCTTTCTGTTCCCCTTTTATCCATAAAATAAAGATTACCTCAAAAAAAGTTTTAAAGAATGCTATAAATAAATAATAAATATAAAAAGGGTATACACAATGCAACACAAACACAATATTTCCAAGATGGACTTATTAGACAATGTTTTTTCTTACCCTTTTACCTCAAAAATAGAATAACTAATTTTTTTAAAAATTATAAATTGATAATACATATAAGAGGGGGTACACAATACAACACAAACACAATATTACACAGACTCAGTCATTAGACACTGTTTTCTGTTACCCTTTTATCCAAAAAATAAAGATTACCTCAAAAAAAAGGTTTAAAGAATGTTATAAGTAAATAATAAATATAAAAAGGGTATACACAATCCAACACAAACACAATATTTTCAAGACAGACTTATTAGATAATGTTTTTTCTTTCCCTTTTATCTCAAAAATAGAATAACTCAAAAAAATTTAAAAGAATGTTATAAATTGATAATACATATAAAAAGGGGGTACACAATACAACACAAACACAATATTACACAGACTCAGTGATTAGACACTCTTTTCTGTTACCCTTTTATCCAAAAACTAAACAGGTTACCTCAAAAAATTTTTTAAAGACTATTATAAGTAAATAGCAAAAAGGAGGTATACAAATATAACACAAACTAAATATTTCCAAGACTGATTTATTAGACAGTCTTTTGTTATCCATTTATACAAAAAATAGATTAAGTAAAAACATTTTCAAAGAATATCATAAAATAATAAATATAAGCAGGTGTAAACATATAACACTAACACAATATTTCCAAGAATGATTTCTTAGAAACTGTTTTCTGTTACCCTTTTATCCAAAATATAAAAACATTAACTAAAAAAAAATTTTAAGGAAAGTTATAAATAAATAATAAATATAAAAATAAGATACACATATACAACACAAACCCAATACTTCCAAGACTGACTTATTTGACACTGTTTTCTGTTACCGTTTTATCCAAAAAATAAAAGATTAACTTAAAATTTTTAAAATATTATTATAAATAAATAATAAATATAAAAAATTGGTAAATATCTATCTTGTAGGCCAGTCTTGGGAGTTTCTGTCTCATTTGTGAGACAATGAGGAAGTGCATGAAAAGTTTTTAAGCAGAACAAAAAGTCAAGATCATACAATCCATTAAGCCATTATTCATCAGTCCACAGGTCTCAGGATTTCTTATATGACTTAAAGACATTTCCCATCTCCCCCCCCGCCCAGATGAGCTCTCATTTCATAATTTCTTCAAAATTTGCCAAAAGAGAATGAATTTCTCAAGGGATTCCTTTATTTAGTATGGGACTGGATGAGTTTACTATCTGTGTAAAGTGGTTTTTCTTTTCCCTTGTTTTAAAAAATACCATTACTAAAATTATGTCTTATCCCTTTATATTTATTAGGTGCTGTCCAGTCTTTCTACCTCCCCCACCCTACCCCATCCCCACCCCGCCCCGGCACACCCTGAGAGTTATCACCTAGGAGACCACTGTTTGTGTCTGTTGGGTATTCTGAAATATTAGCTGCTGGGTAACACTGGAAAGCCAGAGTTGGGTCAACTTGAAGCTGGAGACTTTCTGGCTAATGGTGAGACTCAACTTTGCCTGCCTATTTGGTTTTCTATAGCCCAACTTCAAGAGAGCCCGACGTTGTCCCTCAAACACTTCTCCACTACACTGACAAGCACTGACAAGCAATGACAAGTTTTTACATGGCTTGCCCGGCCAAACCGTGAGTACTTTCTTTCCTTTCCACCTGTAAAACTTTATATAGGGCCTTTTGGATGCTATCTCAGTGGTGGGGAAGCAATGGGGGCTGAGAAGGACTAAGCTCAGAGGTTACACAGTTAACAAAGGCAGTTCTTGTAAACAGAGCTTGTCTTCATTAAATACCATATGTAACCCTAGAAGGGAGGGAGGTAACAGCAAGAAATAGGTGGGTTTAAGAACACGTTTAATTAGATTTTTTTAAAAACTGAATGACTTATTGGTAAGTACAATCAATTGAAGTTTTTGTTGTTTTTTTTGTTTGTTTTTTACCTTTAGAACAACTTAACTAATTTTATTTGAAATAGTAAGGAATACATTTAAGGAATTTTTCTGCCACAAGGTGACATGGGATAAAAAGAGAGTTACAAGAATGATTTGCCTAAACTTGAAGGATGACTGAGTCACAATGGGTATCCATGGGAACTGGTTATCAGAAGGGAAAATGACATTGGGTGGGGGAAGCCATATTCCTAATTTCTTGTTTTCTGTCCCCCAAAACTTCTATAAGAAACCGAATTCTAGGGCAGATGGATGATGGGTCCGCCTTCCATAACAGGAAGGGTTATGACACCCATTGATAAGATTAAGTGGGGGAACTAGGGTGGCTTAGAGGCCAAAGGTAGATGACTTATGTGTATGGAAATAATGCAGCAGGGTGGGCAAAGTATGTAGAGGTAAATAAATAGTGGGGCATTTGGAAAAGGGAAAGGATGAGATCTTCTTCTTTCCCCAACTGTATCCTAGAAAATTCACAGGTGTATCCACAGTTTGGGAAAAAAAAAAACTGAGAAAATACTCCTTTAACATTCTCTTTTTCTTTTATTTCTTAAAGCCATCAAGAAAACTTATCAAAACCAGACCACCAATATGAATCTGAGGTGTGTGTAAACAGACAAATTGTACAGTCTAGATGGCCACAAGGCTGGTTAAAAAATGGGAATCGGGATGTTCGACGGTGTCCTTTTGCCCCCTTAAGACCACCAGGCATTTTTTTCCGAGATGAGAGGAAGAGGCAAATGGAGTGGACCTCCATGTGGCTGAACGAGGAAAAAGGTCCTAACATCCATGCCTATTCATCAGGTCCTCTCCGTCCCCCTCTGGGGCCCCCACCTTTTCCAGCAGAGCCCCCAGACCCTAACAGCCAGAGGAAGCAGCAGGCCAAGTGGCAAAACATTAAGGTTGAGATTCCCATTCGCCCTCCTCTCGGTATGTTAAGACCTGCTTCAGAATGTACTGGGCAGAAAAGAGAGCAACTGCATTGTGACCACAAGCCCCCCGAGAATCCTGGGGCTAATGCCAGAGGAGCCATGTGCTTGAAAAATGGGAGGGTCAACCAAATGGCAATGGTTTCACCCTGTCCTTTAAAGAATCCCCTACAACTACCACCCAACTCCATGCAGGGAAATGGTAAGGGTTTCCTACCCCGTGGGCCACCGATTCCCTATCAAGAACAAGTACGATATCCTGCTATCCCACTCAGGGGTCCATGGCCACCTACGAATAATTGGATGCAACCTATCTTGTTTGCAGCCTGCATGCCACAATGCTACATGCACAATGGACACGGTTCTTTCAATCAATATCGTTCTCCACCCCATAATGTGCCATTTCCTTTGCCATTCATGAACTCGCTAACCTTTGTTCCTTTTTTTCCTCCCTACATTTTTCCTTCCCCTCCTCTCAACTCTCTACCTTTCCGTGCTCCCCCTTACCCAAACAGAAGAAACCAATGAAGCCTGAAAGAAGTATGGGGGGAGTCAAAGTATGACTTTCTTTTGTTGTTATACTGAAATTTGGGAAAATTTCCCCCCAGAAGGCTATAAAGGCAGTTATTCTCATGACAAAAGGAAACTCAATAAAACGTTCTAAGACTCGCAAGGCTGGTAATCATTACTCAAAAACGCATTAAAGAGACCTAGAGAAAGTCTTTGGTTTTTCCACCCTGTCACTATAGCACAGAATTTCAGTAACATTTTCCATGTAGAGTAATTAATCATGGGCCTCCCTAGCAAAAACAATGGGCAACAATGGGCAGAGTTGGGGGTCTGGAAATCTGATATTAGAAAAATATAGCTTCTATCATCTCCTCACATGGGGCAATGCAGAAGGTCACTGGATTTAGAACTGGAAGGGACCTTTACAAGAAACACACGTAGAAATGGAAAGTAATGACCAAGGTCACACGGACATATAACAGAGCAGGGATTTGAATGCCGGCATTGTAATTCCAACTCCACCGTAGTCTCTCACTAGCTCTTTTCCTCCAAATTCTTTATCATATAGGAAACCAAATCCCATTTCAAATGTGTGCAGCCAAGTTTGCCAAGCCCCAGGTCTCCTGTACTAGAGTCCACTGGGAATCTAAGATGACACTCACGTAGAGAAACCCCCAGAATTCACAGACTCTTAGTTTTCCATGTTCGTCTAACCAAATCTATATTGCTCTAGTGGCCAATTATATTTCCCCAAGTCAATCCAACTGTAATCCTTATTTCAAATTAATTTGATATCGCTTTGGGGGAAGGGAGTGACCTGGTACAGCAAGACATACAAGATAAGGTAGTCCTTCACAAGCAGGAAGGAATATGAGATTTGAATTTTTGTCAAGCTCTACTAGTTTCTGGAACAGATGCCTACAAATTAGAAATATATTCTAGGAGTACAGGATGACAGGATTTAGACTTTGAGGGACCTTGGAGATCACTCAGAAAAAGGCCCTCATTTTACAGAGAAATAAAGGGTCTGAGGGGGAGTCGGAGAAAGAGACCTCGCTAATGTCCCAGAGGATGTGAGTGGCAGATTTTCCCTCACAGGAAAACCAGAACTCTCTAGAGCATGTCCCACTGCTTCCTTCACAGGAGATGAAGAGCGGAAGGCAGAAGGCCAAAAAAGGCCTAAGTGTAAGTGAGGAAATGGCACCAACAGAAGTGGGACCTTGTGCTAGGCCATATGGGTAGCAGAGAGTCAAGCTGGAATTTGAACAGTAGTAGTTCAAAAGTAAAATTAAAGTATTACTATCATCCCATCAGGCTAAAAGGATTTTAAATCTTCTCTGTGCTAAGCACAGGGGGATCCCATGTTGGATGGGAACAATTTTCCCAATGATTTTTTTTTTTCTGTCCCTTGCCAACGTTTTAACCCAACAAGGCAGGAAGCCAGGAGAGAAAATCTCCAAAAGCTTCTGGGCCACATGTTTCATGTCTGTTTGCCTGTAGAGCTCCTCAAGCAAATACGATGTCAGAAGCCTGTGAAGCTTCCTTTCTGGTTCTTCACATCCAGTGGCTTTAAATTGGCTTGTTCCACACGCTGAGGTGGGAGCGCAGGCCTTTGGAGGAGCAGCTGGGTAGTGTCGAATGAATTTCCCCTCACATTGAGCATGTCCTGAAGCTGGCACCATTCCACCAACTCACTGCGGATTGGACAGAAGGATTGAGCAAATCATTCGACAGCTGCTCACTAGGAGATAGCTTCATCCCACTGTACCAAATACTTATTGCATTTTCAGCCTTAATGAATGAACGAGCTGGGCTTGCTTATGGGCATCACCAAGACCTCCCCAGCCAGATGCTAAAAGATATATAGACAAGGAGCACAGTCTGCATATCAAGCAGACTGCCAACTGTCTGGAGAGTCCCCCAAACTGAGAGTGCATACCACAGGGCCTGGATGAGTTCCTCTTCCCCCTCAAGGAGCACAAACGAAGGCTCCTAGTATCTTGATCTGGAACCAATTCATCTGTATGAGACGATACCAGCAAAGCTATCCATTAACAATCACTCTGAATGTCATTCAATTCCATAAAGCTTTAGGGGGTACCTTGCATGTCTCTTGCTAAGTTCTAAGGGAGCTGCCTAGACTCGAAGAGAGACAGTCCCTGGGCCTATGCTGAGGAGGACGCAATGATAAGGAGAAGATACATAGTCAAATAAGTATAATACAAAGCAGAGCATAAAGGCACAGGTGAGATGCAAAGTCTCTGAGGGGATTCAAAGAAAAACTATCGGAAACCAAGGGAGATCGTGAATGAAGTGACATTTGAACAGAATCTTTATTTAATAAGTATTTATAAAGCACACACTATGTGTTTAACACTATGCTAGATACCAGGGGCATAAGGAAAAAAAAACAATTTCTGCCCTCAAAGCACTTATACTCCATCAGTGAGAGACAGGGAGGGAATGACACATACACAGACAACAACAGATTCTACCAAGTCAGCACAGAGTAACTGTGGAGAAGGGAAAGAGGTGACCCTACGACTTCAGAACTGATGACAAATATGGAAATACGTTTAGAAGAATTGCGTATGTTTAACCCATATCGGATTGCTTGCTGTCTAGGGGAGGGAAGGAAGGGAGGGAGAAAAAATTGGAACACAAGGTTTCGCAAGGATGAATGTTGATAATTATCTTTGCATGGATTTGGAAAAATAAAAAGCTATTTACAAAAGATTTCAGGAATGGCTGACTGGGTGAATGGTGAAACAGACCAAAAAAATGGTGAAAATAGACAAGCTGGGAAGAAGAATCCATTTAGCAAAACAAGGTAAGCTCAGTTCTAGACAGGCTGTTTTTTTTGTAAAAAATGTACATGGAACTTTCTACGTGATGACCAGTAAGCAGTTGGAACTCGGGTTCTAAATATGGAGAGATAGAATCAGAACTGAAGCCATGGGAGGGACTTAGAATGTTAAGGAAGGACACAATTGTCTTCAACCTCTTTAGATTGTTCAGTTTAAAAAAAAGTTGAGCATTCACCTCCAATACAGGCTTATTAACATTTACATTTAATTAAATATTTTAATTAATTAATTAATTAATTAATATAAATGTGAATTAATAAAATTATATGTATATTATATTTACTTATATTTATAAGATATGTTATATTCATACTAACAATTACACCATATGATAAAAACAGAATAGAAATTTTTTTAAAAATAAAGAAATATTTTTTAAACAGTCTTTTACTTATCAGTGGTACAACATGCTTTGTGCTCTCACAAGTGTTAGCCATATTTTTTTTTATCAAGGACAACGCTGATCAAACGTTTCATTGTTTTTTAAAAACTTAGTTTAACTTTTGGAAACAAATTCAAAGGTTTGTTTCTGAGTCCAATTTATATCTGTACTTGATTTTAATGATCATTATAGCTGAAAAAGAGATTTTGAAATGACAGATTCAAATGTAAGAAGTACATCATTGACTATACTGATCTGAATCAATTCCAAAGTACCAGTTATACAAAGGTTTTATTTTTTTTGTCTTTTTTGTTGTTTTGTAAATATGGCAACTTTCATCTCCCATGTCTGTTAGTTGTTCTGATAAATTAATCAGAAAGTAGCACATTCTTGCATTTTAACAAATGAGTTTGAGACATACATACATCCTGGCTGTAACTTGTTCTAGGATGCTTATCACGTGGCAAAAAGGGGCCTATGGGTTTTCATGGGGACACAGCAAAGGTAGAAGCAAGTAGAGCCTTGCTTAGTTTGACAGATCACTTAATGTAACTTATTCCTGGAGCAGTGGTTTTCAGTCAGAAAGGACTAACAGGAGAGCCCTTGGGTATTCACCAACTGAGGCCAGCATGTGGCCCTGTGAAAAGAGGCTGCAGGTTTTTGCCTTCAAATTTCTTTATTTGTATTAAGTGAAGACAATTACTTCAGGCCATGGCCTAATGATTTTCAAAACGTCAGGAGAGTAAGTAACCTGTGTCCAGGCGTCTAGGAATAGGATTCAGGTCACATTTTGCAGCGAACCCAGCATGATGCCCCAAAGAAAGAGATGGATCCTTTAGAACCTAGACAGCAATACCTCAGATGAAACTTAGTCTAGTCTTCCTTAAAATTACAATGATTTATTTCACAAAATGGCTAATATGGAAATGTTTAAAATGATAGTACATAAATAACTTGTATCAGATTGTTTGCTTGCTGTCTTGGACAAGGGGGAAGTAAGGGAGGGAAGGAGAAAAAATAATTGGAACTCAAAATTCAACAAAAGTGAAAACTAAAAACTATTTTACATGTGATTGGGGAAAAATAAAATATGAATAAGTAGAATTTTTTGATTTAAAAAACAAAAACAAAAAAAATACTAAAATGATTCAAATGAGAATTTGGCTCAAAAAGACTGTTTTGTTGTTTTTTGGAGGGTGGGAATACTTTTAATTCTGTTTTCCTCATATTCTTAAAGCAAATAGTCTTGGGTAAAATGTAAATGAGGTTAACTGGCTACATGGAACATTTAGTTCAGAAGAAGAAGGAGAGATGGGGAAATTCACCCAGAACAGGGGGGGGGTAAGCCAATGGCAATAAAGAAATTGACACCTTGAGGAAAGCCCTAGAACACAGAGAGGATGTTGTATTCAGCCTGACTCCAAAGCGGACTCAAAAAGAACTTCCTACAATGAAGACAGCTCTTAAGGTACCGTTACATACACCTCAGATTGGCTAAGATGACAGGAAAAGATAATGACAAATGTTGGAGGGGGTGTTGGGAAACCAAGACACTAATGTGTTGTGAAATGATCTAACCATTGTGGAGAGCAATCTGAAACTATGCCCAAAGGGCTATCCAACATGTTCATACCTTTTGACCCAGCAGTGTCCCTACCGGGCCTATATCCTAAAGAAATCTTAAAGGAAGGAAAGGGCCCCACATGAGTGAAAGTATTTGTGGCAGCCCTTTTTGTAGTGGCTAGAAACTGGAAACTGAGTGGATGCCCATCAATTGGAGAATGGCTGAATAAATTATGGTATATGGATGTTATGGAATATTATTGTTCTGTAAGAAACGACCAGCAAGAGGATTTCAGAGAAGCCTGGAGAGACTTGCATGAACTGATGCTGAGTGAAATGAGCAGAACCAGAAAGATTATATGATGATCAATTCTGACGGACATGGCTCTTTTCAATAAGGTAGTGATTCAGGTCATTTCCAATGGCCTTGTGATAGAGAGAACCATCTGCACCCAGAGAGAGGATGGGGGTGGGGGTACTTAATATGGATCACAAGGATCACAATATAGTATTTTCACCTTTTTCTTGTTGTTTGCTAGCATTTTGTTTTCTTTCTCATTTTTTTTCCATTTTTGCTCTGATTTTTCTTTTGTAGCATGATAATTGTGGAAATATGTTTAGAAGAATTGCACATGTTTAACCTGTCTTGGATTACTTGTTACCTAGGGGAGAAAGTTGGAAAAAGAGAGGGAAAAAGGGAACACAAGATTTTTCAAGGGTGAATGTGGAGAATTAGCTATGTATATGTTTTGAAAATACAAAGCTTTAATAATAATAAAAAAGTACTTCCTACTCCAAAATAGAACATAGAGAAGAAAAGAGGGCAGGGGACAGAAATCTGGGAAGCAGAACCAGTGAAAAAAAGAGAGAATGAACACTTAAAGACAGAAGAATCCCAGAAGCAGAGATTCCACAGGGGTGAGTTGAACTGCTCCTGTTATCTCAAATGAAGAATAGAGGCCTACAGAGGTTCAATAAACATGATCAGGTGGTAAGAGAACTGGGAAATGAATACAGGTCCTTCAACTTCAAAGTCAGCACATTTCCCTCCATACCAAGCTGTCTCTAGGAGAATAATGGAAGTATGGCCAAGTCCACCCCTGTACCTCCATATCTTGAAATTCTTCTTTTCCGTCAAGGCTGAACTCAAGTGGTCCCTTTGAGAGGAGACCTGGCCTGACATCCTGCTAGTACCTCCCCCTACAAATGACCTGGGATTTACTTGGGGCATAGTTGGTATACACTTACACATGTACATGTTCTTAATTTGAATCTAAGCTTCTTGAGAGCAAGGTCTTACTATTTTCCCTTCTATCTCTGAGTCACCGGTACCTAGACCATGATTAAATGCTTAATAAGCCAGCAATGAATGAGCGGTTTCACAGGAAACACTCTGCTCCTCCCTCAATATTATTCCTAACAGTTTCTTTTTGAAAGGCCCTATCTAAAGAGTGAACATTAACTGCAAGAAGCAGAGGAGAACAATTAGCCAACTGAAGAATCAAATTTGTGTTTGCCCTTCTATTATGAAGGATATTCATTTAACTTATGTTTCGATCAATACCTTAAACAATGAAAATACTGATTAATGGTCCTGGGTCCCTGTTATGAAATTCAAATAGATCTGTGATTTTTTCCCATTTTATTGACTCACAGAATGTTATGGGTAAATGTAGGTAAGCCTCGGTTCTTGGAAGCTATATCATCAGAGCACACAAGATCTGGCAGATCCTCCCTAGCTAGAAAGGCTTGAAGGCCAAGCCAAGCTTAGAAACATACTGTGCCTGTGATCTAAGGCCAGTCTTGTTAAATTTAGAGAGGTTCATCACTAGGAAGTTGGTCAACAGGTCACAAATGTTTCAGGACACAGCAACTCAGAAAGACCATCTGTTGCTAAAGGTGAGAAAGTTATTGCTTGTTTTGACAGAAGAAATTGGTTGGGAAGGGATGTAAGGGAGGGATCATTAAAGCACTAAAGAAAGGAAGTCAGCCATTAGACACTATCCCATCTATAGGTACTGATGGCTCAAAGGAGAAAAATGGCTTAAGCAAAATACTGGTCTTGACAAAGAGATGAGAGAGAGAGATGTGAGAGAGGGAGATAGAGAGAAAGATGAGAGGGAAAGAGGGAGATAGAGAAAGATATATATATATATATATATATATATATAGAGAGAGAGA
>JAJPUD010002719.1:231067-285841 GCA_023553655.1 Myrmecobius fasciatus | reverse complement strand
AAAGATATATATATATATATATATATATAGAGAGAGAGAGAGAGAGAGAGAGAGAGAGAGAGACAGAGACAGAGAGACAGAGAGAGACAGAGAGAGACAGAGAGAGAGAGAGAGAGAGAGAGAGAGAGAGAGAGAGAGAGAGAGAAGTGTAAGTGGGAGTCTGAATTTCATGGACTTGGGATTCGTTTGTTAAGTGGTGATACCATTCAATCTTCAAGCAGGGCATTCAATTCAGTTCAGCAAATATTCAGGCCTACTATGCACACACTTCACTAAACTAAAGAAACCCTTTTCTTTTTTTGAGTAAATAAGGTAAGGAAATTATTGGCAAAAGTCTCTTTTTATGACAGCAATAAGAACGGGTTAAGTATTTCCCGTTCTAGTTATAATCATTGTCATAAGGAGATTCATGTTATACTGTTTATTATTTATAGTTCTCATTATATTCTTTGTCACAAGACTGTGGCATCAGAATTTTAATGTCCAATATATTCTCTAGAAGATAATAGTAAACTGTACAACTTTGACCTTTTCAATGTCCCAAAGTATGATTCATTAGCCGTTCCTATTCCCTTCCCTGTTTACAACTCCAGGAGCCTGGAAGGAAGAGGTGGTATGAACAACCAATCAAAATACAGGACAATGATTAGGTTAAAGTTCAAAGTTATGAATATCTTTTAAGTTTATAGTCTTTCATAAATTAGACACAGCATTAAAATTATACCTTGTTCTCTGGAAAATAATTATAACAAAAACACTAAACAGTACCAAATCATTTATTTTCACTGGCGTCTTAAGGTTGAGATCACAGGCCCGTCTTCATCCACCATGGAACATCAAGTTTATTTTGTAGCAGTCACTAAATAACTAAGTAGCACATCTATAAGAGCAGAGACATTATCTTTTCCGAACTAGTACACCGGCCCTAGCGACGGCCTTGCCTTAAAAGTGTAATTCAAGTATCAATTTTTTTTGAAAGCCTTTATTAAGGGTCTACATGAAATGACCTAATTTTAAGATCAATGGGCCAAATCTAGAAACAAACTTTTACTTGTGGGATGAAACCACAGCCACATCATGACATCGGTTAATTCTATAGCTATCAGAGAATTTCAAATGGCTTCCTTATAATGAGTTGTAATGAATGATATTCCCACAGAGAGAACAGGTGATGGGACTAAATGAAGTGAAATTACAGATGTTTCTCTGTGGCTCTAGCCCTTTCTTTTCCCAGTAATGGACATGCATAGTAGTTGTGCTCAGCAATCAGTAGACTTTGAATATTGAGAAGTCAGTGAAATAGTGCCTCACCACATAGTGTTTTTCTTCACTTCTTAAGAAGATGGCACTGTTGCTGATAATACATTAAATGCACAATGGATGTCTCAACCCCATTTTAGGACCTTTATTACCATTCCAAAGGACTTTCTCAGTGTCTCAGGTCACCGACAACAACAGGCTTGCCATTTCAATTCTCCAGAATAACTGTTACTTGATGTTACAGAAATGGCTCCAGGCCCTACTTGCACAACAGGACATGGGTCTAGCTTGCCACGCTATCAGTTTTTCTTCCATTCGAGCCCAAGCAACTCTTTTCCCTACTACGGATCAATATCAGGACATTCACCAATAAGGTTCAAGAGGTAAAGGAAAGCCAGTTCAAATAGTGTAGTAATTCACAGCTTTCTGAGCCAAAAAAATGCTGGGGAAGTGTGTGTGTGTGTGTGTGTGTGTGTGTGTGTGTGTGTGTGTGCGTGTGTACACACCAACTAGGAAGAAGAGGAGAGAGAAAAGGAACTGATAGATAGGGGAAGAGAGAGAATAGGAATGAATTAAATGACCAGTTCAAAAGGAGGAGGTAAATAAATGAAAAGTGATTATTGCATGATTTCTATGTTTCATGCAATATGCCTGTTGCAGAGGTAAAATGCTAAGATGCCCTGGTACTTTGCCTGGATGAAAGTAATCAATCTCCATCATGGGAGTAAGTTTCAGTCAAGCAGAGGGTCCAGGTGAAGTACAAAAAGTCAGAAAAACAGGCGATGTGAGAAGAGTATTCTTCAGTAAACTTGGTCACAGATTAGCAGTCACTCATAAACTCCCAAACAAACTGAGAAGAGAATCATTCTAGAGACTGGAGCAATTGTTATGTTCTAGTAAAGCTCTGAGGAAGGACTGCCTGGAGGGAAGGAGAGGCCTTACCCTAGGTTTGCACTATTCTCTCTTCGTCCCCTATCCCCCCCATCCTCATGTCTAGAGAGCTTCAAGACTGAGAATTTCAGTCTTTCCATTGGTGTCCTAGTGACATGCTGAGATCAGCTGACAGTAGGATCTGTGATGGAAACCCAGGATAGACTTCAAAGGCAGGCCACTGCATGACTCACTTTTTCCAACACAGCAACTCACAAAGAACTAATTCCCAGAGGATTGAAATCCACATCAGTAGCAGTTGGGCCTTCAACATCTTTCACCTGGATAATTATCATAGGCTCTTACTTGGTGTCTCCCTGCCTCAAGAGTCTACCCATTCCAAAACTTCCTCTACTCAGCTGCCAAAAATAATAAATATATTATATTATGTTATAATATATACATTATATTATATATATATATGTTATATATTATATATATTATGTATTATATATTATATACATTATGCATTATATATTATATTTTACATATATTATATAAATATAATAAAATAAATATAAATAAACTGACTTTCCTAAAGCACAAACTGACCACATCACTCCTCCTACTCAAGCAACACTGAAAGGTCCCCAATACCTCTAGGTCAAATATAAGATCCTCTGGCACTGAAGAGCCTTCCCAACCTAGCCCCAATTTCCTTTTCCGTCCCTATTATACATTACTCCCTTGCCCACACTATCTCGGCCAGCCACACCCTGGACTTCCTGCTGTTCCTCAAACACTACATGTTGTGTCCGATCTCTATCTCTCATATTAGAAAGTCCCCCAACTTCTCACCACCACCTGTTACCACCTCGGGATCCTTCAAGGTTCAGCACCATCATACAGCATGAGACTTTTCCTTCTCTCTGAACATCTTCCCTCCTTCTCTAAATTACTTTGCATTTTTAATCCACAAAATGGAAATACTTATTCCATGTTGTCCGTCTCAACAGAATGCAAGCTCTTTGAGGACAGGGGCTCCTCGATTTTGATCTATCTATATCGCCATTCCTGGGCACAGGGCTAGCACAGAGCAGGTGCTGAATAATGCTTCTGAACTGAATGCAGGGAGCTCCCTACACCTATGAAATAAGAGATCCCTAAAGTCTTAAATATACACTGGTCCCTTAAGCACAAAAACGATCATCTGTAAATATGAACTATTGAAAAGTCTAGAAGAAATATCACATGGGGTATTCTTCAATAGGAGGACATGGCTCATGCACTAAAAAGGCCAGTGGCTTGCTTGGGCTTTACCTCCCTTACCATCTATATGTTCCAGTCACCAACTCTTGGAAACTAGTACTAACCTGGTCCAGAATAAAGCAACGGCCTCAAATATCCTCCTGGCCAGGGAAAGGAAAGCGTAAACAATCAGAAAACTAGGCCATGGGGCACAAGGTCTGCTATGTGACTTGACTGAGGACTTCACCAAAACCAACAGTCCCAGGCAGACACTAAGCTTAGTACAGCGTTTCCTATTCAGTGTAAAATCTACGGTAAAATGAGAAGTGTTTCTTATATATATTTATGCATTTATTAAATATTTATTAAATACAGAGTAGGATATTAAATGATGTAGAGGATGCAGAGTATCACTATGACCAAGTCCTTTTCCTCAAGAAGTTCATACCATAGCTGTGAAGAAAAGACAACCCCCTGTCCCCCAGGGGCAGCTATGGGGAGCAGAGGATAGAGCTCCAGCTCTGGAGACAGGAGGACTTGACACTTGACACTTAATTGTGTGAACCTGGGCAAGTCAATTAACCCTTACCTTTCCCTTCACCATCACTCCCCCAAAAAGGCGCAGCGATAAAACCAGACAAGAAGGCAAAAGAGGAGTGAGCCATGGCCATGACCCAAATTAAGCCAACTTGATATTAGGCCCATACCTAATCATTCCTAGAAAAGACAAGGCCTAGCAGTACTTGCCCACATTATTCAACATTAAGAGAACATGCACCCTTACCCAAACACAAAACTCCAATGTAGAAATTGAAGCTGATGACTGGGTCTGTATCCCAAAAAAGATTACAAAAGAGGAGGAAAAGACTCACAAGGGCAAAAATGTTTGTGGCAGCCCTTTTTGTTGTGGCAAGAACCTGGAAACCAAGTGGCTGCCCATCAGGTGGGGAATAGCTGAATAAATTATGGTATATGAATGTTATAGAATATTGCTGTTCTATAAGAAATGATCAGCAGGATGATTTCAGAAAGACCCAGAGAGACTTACAGGAACTGATGCTGAGTGAAACGAGCAGAACCGGGTAAACACTGTGCATAGCAACCACAGGATTGTGCGATAATCAACTATGATAGACTTGGTTTTCTCAGCAATGCAGTGATCCAACTTGGAATGGAAAACGCCATTTGCATCCAGAGAGAGGAGAACCATGAAGACTGAATGTGGATAGATTCACACTATTTTCAACTTTTTTTTCTTCTGTTTTTTTCCTCAAGGTTTTTCTTTTTTGTTTTGATTTTTCTCACCCATAATGACTGCTAAGGAAATATGTAAAAAGGAATGAATTTACATGTATAACTTGAAAAAAAAGGAATTGAGGCTAGAATCAAAAACAAATGAAAAAGCCAAACAATTGGCATGTGAGAGCCCAAGATGGAAACCCAGAAGGACACAACATGGAAGGTCTTCTGAACGTCCCAAAAATCACAAACAAGAGGAGTGAGTTAGTATGAAGAAGGCAGTGTGTGTGTGTGTGTGTGTGTGTATGCGTGAGTGAATGTACAACTTTATATTTCTCCAGGAGGCAGATTTGTCTGTGTCCTTTTATCCACCATCAAACTGTCAACTTCTCTTGAGGAAGGATAATTTCATTCTTGGTCATTCCTTGAGTCCCTAGAAGTGTCTGACCCAGAGGAAGCCCTCAATGAATGCTTGTCAACTGACTGGCTGATGCAATCTCCCCTGTGGTCAAGATGCCAAAGCATAGCATATTTTCCTTTACCCTAAAATGGAGTGGGGTATTTTGACAAACCTACTCCATCAAACCCATCATTTAGCACATAATGACTCCAGTGATATACTTAATGACAACCACTGAGAGATAATAAATCTTGGGTCAAGTACAACTCTAAGTTAGGTCTATCCTATCCAAGTTAAAGCACACATCCATTCACATATCCATTCAAGTCACAATCATGCTTCTGGACAATTTTGCTTAACTGTTTTGAGGGTACTGTACTTTGTAAAAACATTCATTTGGCTACTTTTTGGAAAGTCTTTTGTAAGAACTAAATAAAATAAAAGTTTTTGAAAGAAATAACCCAGAAAGGAATTAGATCTCATTGCTTTCCCCAGACTATTCACTACGTCAGTCTATTAAGGGAAAAGGAATTTCTCCCACAGACAAATGTCTGGAGCTTAGTAGCAGGGACTGGTCTCTTTCCCAACTAGAAAGTGACTTTTCCACTCATTTTTCAACATACCTAGCAGGAGATCAAAAAACAAAAAGCTCCCAACTTCTCCTGGACCTGATGAAAAACTACCCTTTGATGTAGAAAATAAGATTAATACGGACAAGTGAAAATTAGAAAGAACAGTGCTGCAAATTATTGTTTTAAAAGGATTCTCATAATGGGAAAAAATGCAATGAAGCATCCCTCCTCCACAAAGACTCTGAATTGAATCCAATGCAGAAATTCAGCCAGCATTCTGTAACGACACCAGGGCTATATTTCAAATATACTTCAGAAAATTACTGCTGTGACTTACACTATTAAAATATTAAAAGTAATAACACTGAAATTTACAACAGTCATATAACATAATCAGCTTCCAAATACAGACTAAATACAGTTAAGTATGAAATCTACTTCTTTAAAGCATATGTTGAATATGTGAATCAAGTATGTTAATGATATACTTTCCATGAGCAAAACAAATGTGTTCCTCAGATACATTTAGCGATTCTCCTTTATGGTATACATGAGAGTGTGGAGGTTGGGGGGGCTTCATGGATGGGACTGGCACTAAGATTCTTAAGTGGAATTTCCTCATGCAATTTTGCTGTAGTCACATTTCAAATGAAGGAGCTTATTTAACAATTTCTTAGGAGATGTCTCTTGGGCTTTGCTGTAGGCAGGAAATGATGTATAATTAGCAGTTTTATGTGGCATTAACAAACAATCTTGTTAGTTCATTACTTTTTAATATTTGCATCAGTCTTCTGAAAGCAGATTAAGAGCAACTATAATTTCCATATGTGAGATTTGGCAACTCTAAAGCTCAGAAAATGCACTTTAATCAAAAACCACTCTGATGCTCCAATGTTTTCAGTTCTCCCTCACCCCACCCCACCACGCCCCACATCCCTTTCACAGGTTTTATTTTAGGCAAAAACCAAGATTCACTTGTTACTTTGCCAACATTTTCACCTGAATGACCTGTGGTCTAAGTCCAATGAACCCAAGCTGCCAGTATCAGAGGATTGGAGGTTTCAGGACTAGAAACAACATGAAAGATCACCTACTCCAATTCCTTTATTGCACAAAGAAGGAAATAGAGACTCCAATGACACCTAATTGTTATTAAAGACCCTTAAGTCCCTTTAAAACTTCCGGCTATATAGAAATTCTTAAGCCTTTTGGTGCATCTCTATTCCCTTTGACAGTCTGGGAAAGCCTATGGAACTCTATTTCAGGTAGGTTAATGAAAACAAAAATGTAATTTTCCCATTCGAGTTTCTAGAACCCCTGAAATCTACCCACAAACCCCCTCAGGGTGCCACAGATCTCAAGTTCGCAATACTGTTCTAAGTTTTTCCCTGAATTATGCATTTCCTCTTCAATGCAGGTGAAGACATAGTGGTCTTTTTTGTGACACAACTAAAATAGTTATTTAACCATAAAGGTATTTGGTACACTTAAGCTTTAATAATTGAAAAGTGCAGTGAGCCATTTGAGACACCCTGTATACACAGATAAATAAATATGCATGTAATCTACATATTCTATAATATACATCCATTAAAATTGCCAAGTATAAGGAACATAATATAAAAATGTATGAAATAACAGAATAGAAAACAAATAGGTATTGAGTATGGAAAACTAAGCAACTTCTGGACAAGCAAAATGAATGCGTCTAAAATAAGAAGAGAAGTGGTCAAATGAGAAAAAGCCCTTCCTTTGAGTATCTCGGAGGAAGTTTGAAATCCAAAACATAAAGAGAGACAACTCATGGAAATGGTTAAGATCAGTAGCCATTTTTCCAGCCAATAAGCAGTCGAAAAACTTGAACAGATAGCTCTCAGTACAACTTCTAACTATTCACAACTACATGAAGGACTTCTTCATATCCTAAATAGGAGAAAGGCACGACTAACCCTGAGGTTTCACCAGATGCCCAGCAAAATTGGCAAAGACAACAAAAAATGGGAACTGTCAGTATGGAACAGTTGTGAGGAAAACAGCAACACTAGTGCACTACTGATGAAGTTGTCGATCAGCACACACTATTCTGGAAAGCAATTTGAAAATACGCAGCTAATTCCTAAAAGACACAGAGATTTGAAGCCAGAGATTTCACTTCTAGTTGTCTATTCTAAGGAGCTGATGGTTAAAAAGAAGTCTCCATTCCCACCAAATTGGTATAGCATCGTTCTTTTTATGGTAACAAAAGACTGGCCAAAAAAGTAGAAGTTAATCTTTACTGTGCAGCAAGCAACAATGAATTCAGTGATCAGAGAGAACAAAGACAATTTCTTTATCTTTTAAGGAAAAAACAGCCTACCCTACATGGGGCACAGCCTTAGAATATTGCTCCCACCATCAGAAGGAAAAATAATTTAGAACATTTTGTGATATTAATTTAATAGTAAATAGCTAGAAAATTTATTGATATATTTTCAGTATTATTTATAAAAAATAATGGAAAAATAAACACAGAAAAAGTGAAGGTCATTTAAGAAATTGTCATGCCTTTGGAGCAGGGTAATTTCCTAGTACCCTGACCTTGGTACTGCTTGATTTCCAGGATATGCAATTATTGTTCTCTGAGACTAAGGAAGTGCCCCAAGTTCTTTGATTTATTGAGTTCTAGTATAAGATTTATTCTTACCTAGGTAATATGTAACATAACAACTTAGGAAAATACATGAGCATGACCCAGGGTTGCCTACATTTCAAGGTATGGCTTATCAACTTACTTGGGTTAATGTTATAATTTCCCATTTGGAATGCCCTTCTGCAAGATACCAGCCACTATCCTCTCAGTGTATCCCTATAGGGATAAGTTTTTAAATCATTACAAAATATTGAAGGGAGGGTGTGGTGTGGGGGTGGGTTACAGCATACCACATCCAACCATATGACATAGAAAAATAAATATTTTCTGAGACAAAGGCAAAGTTTTAGGGGTTGGTTCAGACATCCCATCTTTTGAAACCCTCTATTACTGAAGCTATATCACAGTGATCCTATTTTCAACAACAGAAACAAAACAATAATTTCTTTCCAAGTTTAGTAAGGGATGGTACAGGTCAGGGAATGCTCACCATGCTTCCCTCTGAAGGGCCACGGGTACTGCTCCAAAAAAGCAGCAAGTAAATGATCATCCTGTTGCTTCTTCCTCTCGCAGGGACTAATTTACCACATTCTTCAAACCATCTCAGGTCATAAAGTAGATGAGAGAGGGGGGAGGACATTTGGTCACCTTAATACCTCCCTGGCCATTTTGAACTAAGATTTGCTTATGTCATTGTGTGTGCACAGTGATGTGATGGGACATCCGCCTTTGTTGGTACAGCAGAATGAGGGCAGAACTTGCAGTCACAGAACCAGTCACTTATTCACTTTGTGATCTGGGGCAAATCATTTTACTTCCCATGGTCTCATCTAGAAAATAAGGAGACTGCATTAGAAGACCTGAAAGGTCTCTTTCAGCTCCAGGTCTATGATCCAATGAGCTGATGAACTAGAGCTTTGAGACCAATTCATCAAGGACCTGCAGGTAGTTCTAAGCTTACTGAGCCAGTCAGTTCTAGAGATCACTCTCCATTCCTCAATATTCTTTTTACCATAAAAGAAATACTCAGTTTTCTATATGTACCATTTATTACTTTATAATTCATATATTCTTATAAAGGCCCATATTCCTTTACCTTTGCATGTGAGAAACAGAGGCAAGACTCCCGGTAACTAAACTCTATGCCAACCAAATGAGGAAATTGAAATGATTCTGTATCATTTCAGAACTGATTCTGATCTGTAATTGGCCCGATTTGGTACCTCCACTGCATTTTGTCAAGCCACATTTCTCTGTTCTTGAGTTAGGCTTAGTGATGTAATTTTCTTCCCAGTCCGTTTAAAGGCGAGGTTGAAAGGAAAAGTTGTTACCATTCGCGCCATTAGCCCTGACCGGCTTAACCTGGTGCCACATCCAAGAAATGTGCTATCTGTCCTTGTCTCTCTTTCTGCAATTAAGGGAGGTTTGATCTCCTGCAAGGGGACAGCAAGGCTGATGGTACTGATCCCCTAAGGATCATAAGAGGAAGACAAGTCCCATAAAACAATTAACGTTCCTGTATTGTCAGAGATGAGTGTGATTAGCCACATCTGAATGACAAACCACTTCTCTTAATAAAGTCAGTTGTAATGTTCTGCAACTACCCAAACCCCTCTCTTTCCTGTGTGTCAAAAAAGAAAGTCCCCTATTCTCACTTGGGGAGTTGGCCTGAGATGGCCTGACCAGCTTTCTTAACTGTCATATGCATCACTGTTAATAACCTGATTTTGCTTGGAGAATCTACTTTCCTTTTTCTTTATCGTACTTACCAGAGATACTAGTCCACGTCAGTTAGGTGTCAGGTAACAAAGCAACAAAATCATCAACAACTTTTAAGTATATTGTTTTAGGCACTATGCTAAGCACAAAGCTTAGATAAGACTTGTTACCTGCCCTCATGCAGCTTATAGTCTAGTAAAGAATTTACAGACCTAGTAAGTAGGATTTCAATTCTGTAATGTTGAACTAGAAATTGGACTGTGGGTAGGTGCCAATGGAAGAGCAGTCTACTTCATGAGGAGCTTACACCATTATTAGTAGCATATTGCTATTCTATGTTCTAGGTCCATTGATGTTCCCTATCTATCCAAGGATAGGAAATCTCTCTCCATTCAGAGATGATAAGGAAGGAACTTTCAGGGTCCCTTCACATTCAAGATCCATGATCCCATGAGAAAACTCCTAGCACATGAGCTACCCCAGTAAAAAAAAATTAATAAAAAAAAAAAAAAAAAAACTGCTCTACTGGGTAAAAGTCAATGATCCAACTAGCCCAGTACTGGATTTGTATCCACAACACAAAGAAACATTGAATGTTCTAACTTCCTAATTCTAACAACAATTATTGTCTGTACTAACACTTCTCAAACTTTTGTGATTGGTGTAACACTAAAGCTATAACTTAACCTTGTTACTATCATTTTCATTACACTGGCACATCCTAGCCATGAGTACTGAATATTCTTGCCTAATTTGAAACTGAAATCAAGAATAGTGACATCCCGTCAAAGTGCCTTCCTTCCCACATAGCAATGACTCCCCCTAACAATGGCTTTCTTTACCTTTTGTCATTTTTGCCAAATTGCAAGAAGGAAAGCACAACTCAAAGTTTATTTACTTTGCTTTGCTCTTATCATTAGTGATTTCCAGCATACTTCTATAGGGACATTTATACTTTGCACATTTTCTTTTGAAAACTATTCATATACTGGAATAGAATATTATTGTTCTATAAGAAGCAATCAGCAGGCTGATTTCAGAAAGGCCTGAGTGCTAAGGGAAATGAGTAGAATCAAAAGAACATTGTATACAACACGAGAAGATGACATCATGGACTTGGCTGTTTTCAACAATGAGGTGACTCAGGTCAGTTCCAATAGTCTTGTGATGGAGACAGCCATCCTCATCCAGAGAGAGGCTTCTGGGGATTGAATGTGTATCCCAAACACAGTATTCTCATCATTTTCTTGTTTGCTTGCTTTTTTCTCATTTTTTCCCTTCTTATTCTGATTTTTCTTGTGTAGCATGATAAATGTGGAAATACATTTAAAAGAAGTGTACATGTTTAACTTATTGGATTACATGCTGTCTAGGGCAGGGGGGAGGAAGGTAGAAAAATCTGGAGCACAGCAGGGGTGAATATTAAAATTTATCTTTGCATGTATTTTGAAAAAGAAAAGCTATTATAAATTTTGAAAAATATATAATTTGGTAAATAAAAAAGAAAACCATTCATATTCTTTGGTCACTTATGGTATATTTTGTGTATTTTATATTTATGTAATTCCCACGCATAATCTCATGATTTGAACTTTTCTGTCTGCTTTCAATATTTCCAGGGTTTTCTCTATGATTTCATTTTCAGGCTTTGAAAATTTCTGTTTGAATCTTTATATTTTCTTTTTAACTATTTTTGAATACCTGGGATCCTTAGATTATCTCTTTTCATCCCATCTCTTAGTTCAGTATTTATGTTTTGTGCCATCTTGGGTGTTCTTCAACAAAAATCCTGTTCTTTTTTTTTTCCTTCGGTCTTCCACATTCTTATGATTCAATTGTGTCATTTTCTTTTCTAGAGAATGTACAAATATAAAGTAGCTCAGTCTTTAATCTCAACTTCCCTAGTCTTCAGGAAACAGAACTCTACTTTCTATCTGTATATCTTCCCTTATTTCTTTGAAATTATTCGAGTTGCTTCTTTGCCTTTAAATTTATCTGGCAGAATTAGTGGTGCTATCTTCAAGTTCCCCAAGAAATTTTTACTCAGTTTCCTTTATTGGGAATTACTTGTCCAGTGAGATGGACTTTTTTCACTGAATGTTGATTTCCCCTCTTTTTTCACCTTTTTATATCTTTTTTCTACCAATTTTTCTAAGATGTACTCATTTAAAATAAATTTACCAACTTTTTCCCTTTACAAAGTTCAGCACCATTATGTCTTTCCACCAGACTTGGGCCTGCTCATAATGGCTACTTAAAATCCAGTCTTGGACAGGTCTATTTCTACCATTGTTCATATAGTTGGCTTTTTTCTATTCACAAACTGCCCCCCCCCCCGGGGCTGGTTGTGCAGGGATGTGGGTGGGGTAATCCAGGAAGTGCTCCAAGATTTCCTTGTAATTGAGTCTCTTGTTGACCCTACTGCAACTCCTTCTGATGCCTACTTGTTTCCTCCTGAGTTGCATTAATACCTAGTCATCCGTTATTATCATACTATCTATTCCAAGCAGCACTTCTAATACTTAATTCTCCCCTTTCCTCTATAGTGTTTTTATTCTTGTTCTTAGATTTTCTTAAGAACAAGATACTATCATTATAGGACTAGGACATGATTGGATATTTATCCATCATCAATGACTTCTGCTTCTATCCTCTGGAAATCATTTTTTTTGCTGAGGCAATTGGAGTTAAGTGACTTGCCCAGGGCCACACAACTACTAAGTGTTAAGTGTCTGAGGCTACATTTGAACTCAGGTTCTCCTGACTTCAGGGCTGGTGCTCTATCCACTGTGCCACCTAGCTGCCCCCCTTTAGGCATCTTACAAAGCAGTGAGTACAGAAGGAAATTCTCCTTTTATTAACTCCTCATTGGAAATCCTTCTCTCTGTTTGCAGTATTTACTTCTCATGATCCTTCCAAGGGCAGTTTCCCTTTAGTATGTTAGGCCAGGGCTAAAGAAGGGACAGAAAGCTGGGCCTCTGCCATCTTTGCTGTATGACTCTGGAGAAGTTATTTAGTCCCTATGAGCTCCAAGACAAGACTTGACAAGTCAAATCAAACAAAATGAGGACATGAAATATCTCCTCTGAACATCCTTCCTGTGAGCCCCGGAAGTCCTGTCTTGGCCATGCAGCAGTCCAATGAAAAAGAGACCTCCTCCCCAAGCAGATCTCCACTGTTTGTTCTTCAACAGGTACCCATCTTTTATTGGTGAGAATCAGATCCAAGAAGACCATTTCTCCCCAGGGGCTCCTCCATGGCTGTTCTGTTGTTTCCCAAGAACTCTCCAGCAGATTGAGTAGCCCAAGTCCATCTTCCCTACTATAATAATGTGCCTCAGTGGCAAGCAGGAAAACTTGGTATTGGCAGCTTGAGGACAGCAGAATGATTTTGGAGCAGAAGTTGTGGTCAAACCCTGCCTTCCCATGAAGCTACAAGTCCATGCCTTGAGGGTAAGGATGATATCTCCATGTCCTGTACACTAGGCACTGCACTGGAAAGCTTCAGAGAAACTCCTTGCATTAGATTGGAACAAATCTGTTCCAAGTATTGGCCTTCAGGGTGGGCTTATGGTCCAGAGCTCCATGTTCTAACGCAATTTCTTTCTACCATAAGTGTCTGTGGACAAGACTGACTAAGTTAAGCACTAATGGTGGTGGAACAGACTTTTTAATTTCTGGGGTAGTTATGTTTAGAGCCACCATCTGACCAGAAGGCTACTTCAACCCACAATAAGGAGCTTTCATGCAAACCAGACAGGTTAATCAGAGATGAAGATGACAGCATAAGAGTGGGCGTCCTTCCCTGTGCCTCTAAAACCCAGACTCAGTCATATTAAGAAGACCATCGATAGGTTTCGTTCTCCCCACCCAAACACAATAATGTGAGGCATGACAAATGACCTCCCAGCAGGCCTTATCCCCCCTCCCCATTTTCTTTCAAAGCACTTACTTAAAGGGCAACACCAACAAAACGTGCCTTTCTCTTGGTCCACACTTCCTTAATCATCCTATCCTATACTGAAGGGGAGTTCAAATGCAGAAGCAGGGAGAAAAGGTCATTTCACTACTGCATGGGTAACAAAGGAAACCTTTATACTTAGTTAAGTCCCCAAAAGGAAGGCTTTTCAGGAAGAGAAGGCTCTGTGAAATGTGCTCAATGATTAGTATCAGGCAGCCCAATATTTCTCCTTTTCTCCCTCCTTCTCCCATCTTCTTCTCCTTCAAAAGTTGACTTGGTCGCGGTCATCAAAATCATTTAATATTCACTAAGAAACAGAGCAGTCTATCAGTGGAACGGGTTAGGTTCGCAGAACAAAATAGTCAATAACTACAGTAATCTAGTGTTTGACAAAGCCAAAGACCCCAGCTTTGGGGATAAGAACTCACTATTTGACAAAGACTGCTGGGAAAATTGGAAACTAGGAGGGCAGAAACTAGGCAATGACCCACACCTAACAACATATACTAAGATAAGGTCAAAATGGGTTCATGATCTAGACATAAAAAGTGATATTATCTTGTGATGAAGAGAGCCATCTACACCGAGAGAGAGGACTTTGGGAACTGAGTGGGGACCACAACAGAGCATTTTCACTCTTTCTGTTATTGTTTGCTTGCATTTTATTTTCTTTCTCATTTTTTTCTGGTTTGATTTGATTTTTTCTTATGCAGCAAGATAACTGTATAACTATGTATGCATATATTTGATTTAACATATATTTCTACCATGTTTAACATATTTTGGACTACTTGCCATCTAGGAGAGGGGATGAGAGAAGGGGGGACGGAAATTGAAACACAAGGTTTTGTAAGGGTTAATATTGAAGAATTATCCATGCATATGTTTTGAAAAATAAAAAGCTTTAATAAAGAAAAAATTAGAAATAAAAAAAGCTGACTTGCTCTTCTAATCTTTGTCCCAGGCGCACTTTCAGTAGCCAAAGTTCATTTGAGAGAGATTCACTCTGAGAAACAAGAATTCATACCCAAGATGCATTGTTTTATACAATGCAATTAACATGGAGTAAGGCTCTTTCTTTTGCAAATCCTGTGCTAGATTTGGGGAAGTGAAAATTCCCTGCCTCACAGAGCTTACTAACCACATAAGAGTAGGATACTAAGCATATACAGATATATTTGATACAAGGCAAAATGTGATCATGGAGAAAGGAGAAACTCAAATGCACCATAGCAAATCTGAAAATGGAAACGCCACCTTTACCTGGGTCCTTATGAAAAAAAGGACTTAGTACTTACATTATTATGTAAATGTAATCATGATGCAGCCCAATATGTTCCCTTCTTTTCAGAGATGAGGAAATCAAGGAGGAACAGAGAGGCACGGCGCTTTGCCCAACATCCCATGGGGAGGAAGAGCCAAGATTGAAAGCCAGATCTGATCCTAACCTTGTGTCCTTTCGACTACACTCCAGTGCCTCCGGAACCTCAGCAAGCAATACCTTCATCAGCATGCAAGCATTTACAAAAGCACCTGGTATGTGCCAAGCCTTGAGGGAGGCAGATTTAGAGGGAAGGTCCTGGCAGCCAGGTTGAGCAAGAAAGGCTTCATGTATAATGTGATGCTTACACAGAACCCTGAAGGGATTTCAGGGGCAGCTAGGTGGTGCAGTGGATAGAGCACAGGCCATGGAGACAAGAGGAACAGAGTTCAAATCCAGCCTCAGACATTTGACATGTATTAGGTATGTCACCTTGAGCAAGTCACTTAACCCTGATTGCCTCACACACGAAAAAAGAAGAAATTAAAGAATTTGAGCAATGGAGGCAAGGAAGGAGTGCAACTTAAACATGACGAATTGCCAGGGCAAAAGCATAGAGGAAGGAGATGGAGCACCAGATAGGAAAATAGTAAGAAAACCAGTCTGAATCACTGAGAATGTGGTAAAGGGAAACAATATTCAATAAAGCTAAAAAGGCAAGTTGCAATAATGTTAGGGTCAGTCCTTAAATACCAGATGGGAGAATTTAAGTTTGATACTAGAGATGATGGGAAGTCACTGGAATTTATTGAGTAGAGGAGTAACACGATCAGATTTGGGCTTTATGAAAAACCATGTGCAGAAGATGACTTGAAGTGGACCAATTAGAAAGCCTTTGCAATAGTCCAAGTGAGATGCGGCGGGAGTCAGAATTGACGCCGTGGCTGTGTAAGCAGAGAAAAGGGGATGGATGGTAGAGATACTGACAAGTGTGTCACTATACAAGGTGAGAATGAGTCAAAGATGACTCAGTCAATGTATATTGTATATTGGTAATGAATATTGCCTTCCCTCTGCCTCCAACCTTCCCATTAATCTTTGAGGGTGGGCCAGATTTATATATCTGTAGATCAGAGAGCATAAATAATCCCATTAGGTGAATTATCAAAAACCTGAGACAACAGGATATGAGTTCAGATTGAATGAGCTCTGAGGTCCCTTGAAACTGACACGGTGATTGTGATACTTATCTCCCTTTTGAGCTGACCATAAGCTGAAATACAACCATGCAAAACTCACATCTATCCATATGAAATGAGGCACAATAAAGCGGTCGAACAGAGCCTCCCTCAGCTCTGGCTTCCTATATTGGCTTTGCTTAAGAGATTCCTTCAGAAAGTGCTTTAAAATACAGGAAAACCACATTTGCAAAATGTGAACTGAGCAAAAGAAATAAGTCAACAGCATCCTGTTTGCTCATTATTTTTTTGATCAAACAAGGAATATTTGATGGGAAGAAAACCAGTATTTATGTGAAGTACCTAGTGTATGTTAGCTCATTTGAGCCTCACAACCACCTCGTTCTTATTCCTATTTTACAACTGAGGATACTGAGGCAAACACCAGGGCGACTTGCCCAACGTCCCATTCCTAGTAAATGTCTGAGGCCAGATTTGGATTCAGATTGTCCTGATTTTAGGCCCTGTGCTCCATTCATTGCAATAGTGAGTTGCTTATGAAAACCATGCCAAGTTCTTCAGAAGAAAATGGACCTTTTTGCTTTTATTCCAACTGGGAAGAAATGTAATTCCTCTAAAGCCAGCCCCTAACACTCCTTCTACATAAATGATAAGATCTATCTTGACGATGAACACGTACAATTGGGTTGAAAATATATGTAGGCCTCTGGGGCTCAAGGAAAGAGCAGGAGGCCCGAAAGGCAGAGGCCATTCTGCAAAACCAGGCTCTACAATTCACTTTATGTCTCAGAAGTCTCAGAAGAAGAATGCCCGCGACTTGCTATCTCAAAGGGTTGTCTCGAATGTGACGAACTGGCCCAAAAGTGCGACAAAAAGAGCTTTACCACAACTGTCGATTTTTACCTCCCTTTTGCAGCTTCTGAGAATTCTGATGATGAGTTTGTATATCTGCCAGCCAAAAAAAGGTGCGGCTTTCTGTAGGGTAAAAAAGTGCCACTGTTGGCCACCTTTAATTTCACCAATCTGTACAATCAGCTCTCTGTCAGGTAGTCAGAACCCTTTAAGAGCAATTCTGCACTGCTACCAATACCATACAAGGGATGCTTCTCATAATGAAGCTAACTTATGGCAAAGCCAAGAGTCTTTGAAATCATCAGAGATTAAATAATGCTGAGGAGTGTTTTCTTGTTGAGCATATTTGATAGTATCCCAAATCTCTGAAATTTGGTGATGCATTGTGTCCAACATAGCCATTAATTCTCTGATAAACAGAAGATGGCTGGCTCTCTAAAGCGCCATTCCCTGACTACTGGATTGTACACAGAACACAAAGGCTCTTAAAAGGCAGGGTCCCTTTTAAAGTAACTTTTCTTTGGGGAGATAAGTTTCATAGAACTTGTCTGTTCTACTGTAGTCACTGTAATACTCTGTGATTCTGTGTGTGGGTGTGGAGGGTGGAGTTTTCTCCACACAAGTCAATTGTGACTCTTTCCTGCCTTAGAATGCCACCAAAAACTGCTGTGATCCTTTTTTCTGTCTCAAAAAAAAATGTTTAACGCTCTGCCAATGAGCATCCTCAAACATTACTAGTGGTCCTTGGACAGTGGTTTTCCTCCTTAAGTCTTTCTAACCTGATAAGACCTGCTTGGTGAGATCTCAGAGAACACAGGCTCACTTCCCCTCTGTAAAGGACTTGGGAGGAATTCAACAACAATGGAAATGAGGATGATGATGATAGCAGAAATAATATCAACATAAATAATAACAATTCATATGTATCTCATACTTTACAATTATAAAACTTCTCCACTTGGACTCCACTCTGACTCCTCCCAGCTCCATCTCACCAAGGTCTACTGCTCCCACATGCCCATTCCCATAGTCTTCTCCCTATGGCTCCAAACAGGTCAACTGTTGCCCTTTCTGCGTTGCCTTTGCCCGTTAGAATGCGAAAATCCAGAGGCCAGGAGACTGTCTTGCTTGCTTGTATTTGTATCCCCAGCACTTAGTGCTTGTCAGAAAATAAGTACTTAATAAATGGTCTGCCTATAAAGCCCTTTATATGCATTAAGCTCCAGACAAAGAAGTAGAAATAGTATATATAGATGACCACAATACAATAGGTTACAAATGGACTATAAAACCAAGATCCCAGACAATGAAGCAAATGCAAATCGCCATCTCCAATTTTAATCCAGGTCTAGACTTTGATGCTTGGGCTAACTTCTTAGCAAAACATTTTACTTATTTAATGTTAAGCTATATTAAATAATAGCTTATCGCTCAATGTAAAAACAAGAAGAGATCTGAGAAATAATCTGCTCCTACCTCTCCATTCCTGATCATGCTGTGTGGTCCTAAATGGATTATTATCTGTGAAGTAGCCATTATGATAACAAAATACAATGGAAGCTGGCGGATAAAAGACCAAAAACGCTTTGAGAATTCTCATAAAGTTATGAATTATTCTTAATCAATATAGTGTTAATTCAACTGAATAGCCTATAGTAGACTAATGAATGAATGAGAAAAGATCTACCAAGTATACAGGGAAGGTACTGTGATAAGTATTATATGTGGTAGAAATACAAATGTCAGCATTAGAGTCCCTCCCTGAAGAAGCTTGTGTCCTAAGAAAAGCAGACAACACAGTTAGTGGGGCAGTAGTCAAGAAATCTCAGTGATCCCAGAGGTACAGAGTAGAGCCAAAGGGCAGCAGCTGATTGAAAGGCCCTTTCCAAAAGCCATGGCAGTCTGATTACTATGCCTATGAAATAGAAAGCAAGGGAAGGTTTAGGGACATCCATGTACGACGGCTTGATTAATGACTGGATGAGATGTCTGGTCTGGGACAAACAAGATATAACAGGCCGAGTTTGCACTTCATTCTTTCATCAGTCAAGATGTGGGATTTCCAGAGATCTTGTCTCAAGGTTCCAGTTCCAAATGGGAAGAAGCAAAGCCACATTAAGGCAGATGGGAAAATGGACTAGGCGGACAACCAGATGGGATGTGAAGCATGGTCTGGTGCGTGGCCAGCTAGACACGGTTGGCTAAATGAATCTATACTCACTTATTGTCCAAATGAGACCACTCATGCCCCAGGGTGGGAGTTCTAAAGGTAACCTCAAAGAGAGGGGTTCTAGTCTTAAATCCTACAGCCTTGGAGCCCAAAGTACTGATTGTCAGAGTCTAGGATTGTTAGCCAAGGGGGAACAGAGAAAGGAAGGAAATGAGCTTCTATACAGCAGCAACTATGTGCTGAACACTGAAGGCTGGGCCTGGGGGCTGCAGGAATTTGCAGCTGCCTCAGGTCTACTCAGAAGGACAAACTTATTCTCTGTTTCTTGGTTTATTATTTTTTGCTATTTTAAAGAAATATTGGGAAGAAAAGCTACCCTATGGGTGTGGCAAAGTGAAGGAATATGGACTGAAGGAGGTATCTCCTTCAAAGCACTGCAGAGGGAAAGTCTTTGAATTCAAACTCACTCTTATTTGAATAGCATGACATAATATAAATGGATAAAAAAGAGCAGAAACCATGAGTCTGCTTACCAACCCAAACAGCCCAAGTGAGCTGGCTGAGCCAGAGGAGGAGATTCATCTGGAAATAAAGGCCGGGATCAGCCAGGGAGCTGGTATGACAACCAAGTCAAACAGCGGGGGCTCCCCTTTGTATTGGGTCTTGGTAATCCTTGTGGTAGTAATAAAACTACTGGAGGCCATGATGATAAAGCCTGGTCAGATCTGGCATCTGAATGGCTCACTTTGGAGTTGTGCCTATTTTCTTCAAAGGAAGAGAGTGAACTGGAGAGGAGGACGCCATTAAAAGTGAAGGCCTTAGCACAAGTGTACCATGGAATAGGCAGAGCTGTTCTATATGAAACTTCAAAAATAATTAACTGTAAACAGCAATTAATAAAACCATGATTAATGACAATTCATTGCATCTCAATTAGCCACAATGCCAAGGAAACTAGTATTCTGGTTAACTGAGGGCTAAGGGAAAAAAAAAACCTTGTGTTTCAATCATAGTTCAAAAGAAAAATGTTCAAAACTCAATCTCCTTTTGTGACTTCTCTGAGAAGTATACATTGACCTAGAATGGTTAGGCACCCTGAGGTTAGCATACCATGTAAGCACTACTCTCTCTAAGTAGAGTTTTATGAATGGTTTATTTAATCATCTCCTGCTGTTACTTGCATCTGAAGCATCATCTTCCTTTTTTGCATAAATGTCCCTCAAACCATCCATTCGAAGGTACCCTCAAGAGACGATCTAGAGTCAACCAAGATGGATATAAATTGGAAGGGCTCTTACACTTGAATGGGCTTTGATTAAAAAGGAGAAAATAGGTTCAAGGGAGGATTTCAGCATTTGGAGGTGAGGAAAAACATTGGAAATGTGAAAATAGGCTCTCCCCCAGCCCTGAAACAGGGCTAGCCGTAAGTCCTATCCAATCCAGTTAAGCAGCAGAGAGAAGGATAGCAAAGGGGGCAGACAAATAAAATGGAGGACCACCATAAAGAAAGAACAGCAAAGTTTGCCAGCTGCTTGCTAAAGAGATTTCTGATCACCCTTTCATCTCCTTTATTGGTTCATCATCGACATAATACCCCCAGATGTAAGTGCACCCCAGGACTGCCGATGACTCTTTTACATACTTTCACACTGCACTCTTTCTCTGTGTCTCAGTATCTCTCTGTGTTTCTGTATCTTATCCCCCCCTTTCCTCTCTCTCTCTCTCTCTCCCTCCTTCCCTTTTCCTCTCTCTGTCTCTCTCTCTGTGTGTCTCTCCCTCCCTCCTGTCTGTCTGTCTGTCTGTCTGTCTCTGTCTCTCTCTTTTTCTCTCTGTCTCTCTTACTCACTGTATTAGCTCCTATGGGTTTGTTTAGCCACTGTATAATTTATATTTTCAGCCTTCCTCTCTCTTCTCAGATCCTGGCCCACACTACCAACTTCCTCCTGACATTTTGAGCTCCTCAACATGTCCAAAACAGATTTTGTAATCTTTCCCCCAAATCCCAACCTCCCTAATTTCTGTCCAAAGCCCCACTATTTTTTCCAGTCTCCCAGATGTATAAACATGTTCTCCTCAAGTTTTCCCTCTAGGTAGAAATCAGCTGCCAAATCTTATCGGAGTCGCTCACAATCCCTCTTCTATCTGACCCTCTCTCTCTCCTCAGATGGTCTCTGTCTTACTTCTTTTCTTACTTCCAAGCCGTCCAGCTGCCTGCATTACTGAAATGGTCTAATTATTCTTCTTGCCCAAAGTCCTCCAACTCTGGTCCATCCTGAACAGTAAACAAAAGATTACAAAAGGTCTAATTATACTGAAATGGTTATAGAAACACTTTAAAAGAAACCACAAGTAAAAGGCGAAAGATTTATGCGATCTGAAGAGAAATAAGAGTATAAAAAAAAAAAAAAAAAAAAGAAACCACAAGCGCCCGGAGCCCAAGTTAAGACCTCCTGGTCTATGATGACTTTAAGGTTAGGAACTCTAGCCAATGGTGCCCTCAACAGAAGTAACACTGCTTGTCCTGGTGCTGGTTTAGAAGGTGGGATGACCACTTTCATTTGGAACATCACATCAGTAGCAAGTTTAAGCTGGGGCAAAGGAAAAAGGGATAATACATAACATAATCAATCAATACATTTATTAAGCACCTATTATGGGCCACACCCTGTGAGATATACTTCATAAAAATTATCCCACTGGATTTTCACAACAACTCAAAAACGCAGGGGCTCTTATTGATACCATTTTACAGCAGAGCAATCTGAGGCAGACAGAGGTTAAATGCCTTGCCTACAGTCATGGAGCTGGTAAATGTCTGAAGCTGGATTTGAACTCAGATATTGCTGACTGCAGGCCACAAACTCCACCCACTGCAGCAGCCCCGTCCTCTCCCCTCCCAAGTGCTGGCAACAAAAAGACAAAGTCAGACAAGTCTCTGCCCCCAAACAACGGCCATGCTGACGGAGGGCACTGAGAGCTCAGCTTAGGCTCCTGGCTTTGCCACAGAACTACTACCCGGCTACATGTCTACTGTATTTCTAGAGGCCAAATCTTTCTCTAAAGTCTGATGGAGAGGTGAGGGAGAACTAGTCCCATTTACACCAATTCTGCCATTGGGTGCCACCTGTTCTAAGCTAAAGGACCTTATTTGTTCTATCTTGCCACAATACACATGGAAGAACTTGTTTTCTTTAAAGAGCTACTGAGTGTTTCCCATCTCTTATCTCAGCCCAATGACAGGGGCTCCAAGGGGACATGGTGACATGGGAAGGGTAGGCCCGAGCGAGTCAGAGCGATGACCATACAGTGGCCAGAATCCTGTGTGAGTGCACTGAAGTTACAACTGCAAGTGGCTTTTATTCTACTGGGGTAGCAGGAAAAAGAAATCTTTTCAAGGTAATGAACACTTCACTATCACCATGATTCTACACATGGGCCTTTAGAGGGGGGTCTCCCAGATCACTCGACCCCCCAAATTCATGGTGGGGCTCTTTTGTGTCCCATTCACAGATGCCATAACCATACATCCTCAAGTAGAACTTTTGTTTTCTTGCTCAAATAGGCAGAAAATGAGAGACGTGAAAACATGGGCAAGAGATAAATGCATGTGTAAGCAAGGTGACCTGCTGGCCCCACTTGACACCGTTCATTGAATTGAGAAATGGAGAAGGGAAAACTAATCATTTGCCAAATAGTGGTGGGAATGAGAATTTAGGCAAATCTGTCAATAGAGGAAGTTCAGGACAATGAGAGCGCATACCAGACACTTACAGCTCTAAGTAGGATATCGCTTTGACTATCGAGTTTTTCTTTGCTCCCCTTTTGATACAGAATTCAGATAAAATCATCGAGGCCCCAAATGTAGTCTGATAATTGTCAACTCTGATTTCTCCATCAAGCTGGTTTATTTATCTACACGAGGCTTTTTGTGTCCCACTCCTGCAGCAAAGAAACAGGAATAGATCTAAGGTAAAGAGACAAACTCTGCCCCACGTAGGCCATTGTTTTTAAAGCATGCTGCTCATCGTCTTCACTTCTGAGTGCCGAAGGTTCCAAAGAGAGCAAGGTTCTAGACTCAAAATAATAGCAGTAGTGCCATCATGCCCACAGAAACTAGCACAGATATCTCCATACGCAAGATGCTGAGGGAGAACTCTTTTCTGAATAGATTTGGCTCGGTACTCAACTGTAAAACTCTGTCATCTTTCTGACTCAGTTTCCCAAAATTCAAGAAACTTGAATGAGGTGAGAGAAATTCAACTTCTATGTCTTCTGATCCTCATCAGTTTTTGCGACTAGGGACTGGAGCATTACAGGATATCAAAGCAGGGCCTGGATTAAGCTTAACTGCTGCACTGTTGCTGTTCTGTACATTCAGGATTTCAGAAAAGACTTTCCAATATTTTCATAAGAAGTCATAAATTAAAACATATTTGGAGACTCTCAAGCACAAATGTCACGTTAACCTCATGGCGCCAAACCAGACATCTCCATGCTATGTTAGCCAAATGAGTATATAATGAAGCAAGTCTTCAACATGTTATTATAAAGGGACAGATTCTATTTTCCCTATCACATCTAATTACTTTGGTGGTTGTTCAGAGTCAACTCAATCTCCTTGATCCTCCTTGTGTAAAAGGTAAACACAAAATGATTTCCAAGCATATTAGAATTAGAATCCTTTCTCTTTTGACTTATAAGTGCCTTATTTAACAATTCTAGGACTTGGAGTTTGTTCCCTAGAGTAGTATCTTCACAGAAGACAGATCACAAGACAAAATAAATCTGCTGAAGGCATAGACCTGTGTCAAAGTATTATGGAAGCAAAAACAACAAAATTTGACAATTGATCGACACACGGGACTAGGAAGTGGGAGAGGAGAAGCAGCTGAGTCAGAGAAGAGTCATGAGGAGGGATAACTGAGGTTAGGAATTTGAGTGAATGGAAAAAGCGTGGGTGGGCTCAGAGGGAAACAGAAGAGTTCCGGCATTAGACCTACTAAGTCTGATGTGCCGACAGCATTTCCTGGTGGACACGTCAAGCGGCCAACCGACCGTTTACTACCAGTATTCAAGGGAGACGTTAAGGAGAGATGTGTAAATATGGACACCACCTGCATACAGACTCTCCGGGAAGGAAAGATCAATGTAATGCCTCATGTGAATGTTGCCGATCCTCCAAAATAAAACTCACTGACAACCACAATCTAAATTTCACAGCAACCACACTAATGTCACAATAGCTAAAACCTATAATGGAAAAGATGCAATGAAGGTTTCACAGTGACCATTCCCCAAAAGAATATTCTTAATAGAACCCAGACCCACAGGTGCCAAATCTAGCTCATTAATAATGAAATACATTCTAGACAAAAATCATAATACTTATTTCTCCTGTCTTCAAAAAACAAAACCATGGTCCAAAAGAAAAGTTCGTGACCTTGTAATGGAGGTGATGCAATCAATGAGGTTAGGACAAACTTTACCAAACTGGTCCACTCCGCATTTCTAGGAGAAAAAGTTCTAGATAGTAACAGTTTTATTTTTAGGCTCTGATGGATGGAAAAGGGAGAGTGAGTGTGCCCTCCGTTTCTTACATGTAATTAAATCTCGGAGTCTTAAATTCACTTGCGCTCTTTTCTACATACTACCCACTAATATCTTCTCTCAGCTTAGCTGGTAATTGAAAGATCCTGAAGATGCTTGGCTGACTTACATTGCAGTTACCAGCTGTCCTTTAATGGCCCAGTCCAATGTCACTTCCTCCAGTTAGCCATCTCCTCGGTCACTGGGCCTTTCAGCACTTCCTCAGCCATTACACCTTCTACTGTCATTTGACTTTTCTCCCTTACCAATAGGAAGCTCAGAGTTAACATTACCCTCTACTTTCAAACACCTCGTTTTCTTGTCCATCGGCAACGCGATCCGGGATTACCAGCACCATTCTCCTCCTTATGAGACACAGAACAGGTCCAGAGAAAGACCACCACTAAACTCACTGGTTATATACCAGATTTATGGTAGCTAACCCCAAAAGTAATGAGACAATCCTTGTCCTCTTTTCCTTGCCCACCCCCGCAAGCTGCTGCCAACCTCCTTTCCTCAAGCATCTCACACTTCTCTTTTCCCCTCTTATCCTGTTAGTTGAGGATTCCCACTTGATACTTTATTAACCATCAGGCTTCCCTTGTATTCTTTCATTTCAAAATACCCTAGCATAATCCCCACCACCACCACTCTCCTCTCCTTTTTTCTATTCACTGACAATGAACTAGGTCTTTTCCTTACCGAGAAAAAACTCTTCTACATGGAGTTCTTGATTATATTCCCTCTGGTTTTCTCCAGCACCCTGCCCACTCAATCATCCCATTACTCTCTCTCGTCTTCAACCTCTCCCCATGTGCTCATTTCTTCTCTGCTGATCTCAAATATACCCAAATTGAAATCAAATTTCAAGATAATACCAAGGAGGGAAAAATAATTGACACAATTATCGACAGGATGAGTATCCAAAATCATCATGACAAGGAATGGTATTGGGCCATATGCAATGAGATAAAATTCAGTAGATGTCAATCGATAGAGATAAAATCTTATATTTGATTGCAAAAAAATAAATTATACAGTTCTGAAAAAAAAATCTGCAGACTACAGACTGCAAGCTCAACATGAGTAAGAGGTATTATATGGCAGCAAAAAAAAAAAAAAAACATCTATGATCTTGAGCTGCATTGACAGGTACAGTGTCCACTGTGTTCTGTTCTCAGACATTATCTGGAGCATAGTATTCAGTTGTAAGTGTCATAATTAAAAAAAAAAACTTTCTTTTAGAATTTCAGTTAAGATAGCCACGTGGAAGATGGCCAGCTCTCAGCCACACACACACACACACACACACACACACACACACACACACACAGCACCCCAGATAGAAAAACAAAGGAAGTTTAAATATAACAGAAGCTCCTCCTTCCAGTCTCTAATTGCAACAAACACAGACAGAAACCAGCAGACTCTGACCAAAGGGCGGCCAAAGAAGCTGTTATAAACTCTAGAAAATTGGTACTAAGCCTGGGAGTGCTGTGAGAGGATTTGTTATGGTGACGGCAGTGAGAGTTTTGGTAACTGGGATTTAAGACAGAACCAGACTCAGCCTGTCAGAGTAGAAACAAGTGAGATGCTGAGCCTTCTTCCATTGGTCACCTCCCCACAGGGTGACAATCAACAAGTACTTTTTAGAGTTTCTAAAGCAGTGCCAGGCACTGTTTTGGACAATGAGGGCACAACTACATTGAATTTTTTAAAAAGGCTCACTCATGGGATCTTCCTTTTTATTGGGGGATACAAAAGGTATACAAAGAAGATATGTGTGTCCATATAATAAATACATGTCTACATGAATTTTCTAAACATATTGGTGCATGGCTCACAGGTGCCATACTACTTAACTATACCTTTAAACTCAAGTAACTCTGGCTTTCATTAATTATTATTATTATTATTATTATTATTATTATTATTATTATTTACTGAGGCAATTGGGGTTAAGTGACTTGCCCAGAGTCACACAGCTAGAAAGTATTAAGTGTTTGTGGCCAGATTGAACTCAGGTCCTCCTGACCTCAGGGCTGGTGCTCTATCCACTGGGCCACCCAGCTGCCCTTCTGGCTTTCATTGAATGACCAATAATAACCCCTAGTTGAGCCTCTATGGCCCATTGGTTATATTTTGATAGTTTAAAAATTAGTATCAATAGCAGTTGTTTTGTGTTCTGGCCAGAAACTTGGAGGGTCTTCCCCATTAGGCTATTTTTCTGTCTCAATTTCTCCCTAACCTTTAGTCATTGAATGGGTATTGCCTCAGACAAACAGGTCTGGCAAAGATTTTCTTTCAGAAAGGCCAAGATCATCTACTGCATTCTGGGTCACTGCCAGTCTTGACTTTTGTCTTGCAACTCGACTTTGAGTCTGGGGGAATGAGCCTGAGAACTGTGTAGTTCTGCCTCACTGAAATCCAATTCACTCTAGAGTCAAGACAGCACCCTCATGGTGCCATTGGTCCTTTTTGAGAGCTTCTCTTGGAGAACAAAGGATGAACAAAACCAAAAATTTTCTCTAGGCCCTACTGTTTCTACAATTCCTATTTCTCTCCTCCCTTTCTCTGACAAATTTCCAGAGAAAAGAAGCTGTCTACATTTTCTATTTCTATCACTTATCTATCTTTTGCAATTTGATTTCTTGACTTGGCAACCAACTGAAACCCCTTTATCCAAAGTTTCAAAGCTCTTATTTGCCAAATCTGATGATCTTTTCTCAGTATGAACCTTGCTTGACCTATCTGCTATTGCTGACATCATTAACCATCTTCTCCTGGAAGCTCTCTTTCATTGGGCTTCAATGACACTACTCTCTATTGGTTCTCTTTGCTTTCTGACTACTCCTTCACCAACTCATCACCAATGTTATGCCTCCTAATGGAGTATTCTCCAAGATATCATCCTACATCATTTTCTCTTTCCATACACTCTCACCTGGGGACCTCAGCAACACCCATGGATTTAATAATCATCTTTATGGAGCTGCCTTTTGGACTGAATACCCAGTCTTATTCCCAACTATTATTCCCAAATATTTCAAAGTGTCCAACAGACGTCTCAAACTCGACATGTCTAAGTCAGAACTCATCACTCTTTCTCTCCCAAACTTTGTTATTTCTGTCCAGCACAGAATACCTCTGGCTTTCCATTTTCTCATTATCTCTAACTCCTCATTTTCATTCACCCCTACATATATAATAAATTGCCAAATCCAGTTGTTGTTACTGCTCAACGTACTGCACATCTCTCCCTTTACCACTCCAACTAAAGCCATTTTCTTTATTCAGGTTTTGGGGTTTTCTTGGCAAAGATACTGAAGTGGTTTGTCATTTCTTCTCTAGTTCATTTTACTGATGAGGAAACTGAGGCAAATGGGATGAAGTGACTTACCCAGGATCACACAGCTAATAAGTGTCTGATGCCAGATTTGAACTCAGGAAGATGAGCCTTCCTAACTTCCGGCCCGGTGCTCTATCCACTACAATGCCACCTAACAGCCTAATAATGACCTACTAATTGGTTCTCTTGCCTCAAGTCTTTCTCTTTTCCAATCCACAATCTGTACTGCTGCCAAAGTGATTTTCCTTAAGGGTCAATCCCTCTCCTGCTCAAATTGCAATGGTTCCCTATTTCCTCTAGAATAAAAAAAACAGGCTAGTTTGTTTAGTTTTCAATTTCCTGCACAAGAAGGAGTTGGCCCCAATCTACCTTTTCCAGCCTCATTATATACTAGTAATATAGTATTAGTAACATCTAATAATAATCATTATTACTCTCCTTCAGAAACTTTATGGCTTTCTTTCCATCCCTCATTTACTTCCTTCCATCTCTCATAAATCCAAGCCCAGCTTTCCCCCATTCTCCCCTCATCACTGTTTCATGATTCAGCTCAAACAGTATCTCCTATATGAAATTTTTCCTGATCTCCAATCATATTTATGGTATTTAGACATTTATAAATTATCCCCAGCCACAGAACATAAGGCAGGTTGGGGGCTATCTACAGGGTGCCCATCAAATTAGCATTCTAAATGTAGAGGTGAAAAGGATCTGATTGAGTTTAGTGTCAATATTGATACCAGTCCAACCCATTCACTTTACAGGTGAAAAAAGACACCTGGAGAAGTGACTTATCTAGGGTCACAAAGGTAAGAAGTAGCAGAGTCAGCATTTGAACCCACATCCTCTGACTCCTCATGAAGTGAACCAAGACATTGGCTGCCACTTCCAATCCTCTTTGGAAGCAATTCCAAGGCTTTTCATTCATATGTTTGCATTGGACTTGACACAAGAAATAATTTGGAATATTTTTATTTTATAAGAGCAAGGGTCACATGTATATGCTTCTAATAGCACTTAGCTGACATGAAACAGCTGATCCTGGCCCAATAAAAAGAGATCATGTTCATTTCTGTCAGTTGAGTTCTAGATTTCATATCCTGTTGATGTTCTCTTTTACATTTTGAGTTCCGTGGTTTTGAAAAATGAATATTACTATAGGAAAACCTGCAAAAGTTGTAACTCTTAAGCAGCATACTATGTGGGATACTGTGATAGTTTTTGGCATGGAGATGTCAAGCAAGCATTTCTACGATTATTCAAGTGCACAATGAAACAGGACAGTAAAAGGAAAATGTGTTTACCAAGAAAAATAGCCCTACCAAAAACTAACTGTGAAAGGTCCTAATGAAACCTTAGAAAACAAAGCCCTTCAGAAGACTGGTAAGTGAAGGAGTGCTTCTTGCCTTCTCTCCAATGGACTGAAGGCTTCTTAAAATTAGAAGATTAACAGGAAGGTCTGTTTAAAAAAAGTATCCATGTCAACAAAAAAGGACTACTACTTATTTGAATGACAGCAAAATAGATTTCACATTGAAGGTAATACAAAGACTGGAGTCCTCAAGATTCAGAAAAGTGCAACTTTGCCAATCAAGCTCAGGTTTTCCCATTCAAAATATAAAAAAGTTTGTCAGACATTGAAGTCAGTCTCAAAGATCTGAAGATCTTCACCAGAGTGTAAAAACCTCCACTCAAAAATGCACTGGGGAATTTTTTAACTTTCTGTGGGCCTGAAGTGAATAATGAACTATTAAAATATATCAATATACTAAGAGCAGCAGAATTGTTCTGAAAACACAGAAATTTTCAAATGAAATGGAATATTACAATATAGCATTATACCATGACACTTGTCACAATTTTTTCAAGATATGGAGATAAGCATGAAACTCATCTGATTTAAATTGCAATAAAAATCCATGTGCTACCCATGGGCATTTAACATTTCTCCAATTATTTAGTTCTGTCTTTATTAATTAAAGAATGTTTCATAAAATCATCGGGGGTATATCACTATATACACCCTCAATTATTTTATACCTTCTAAACTTATTTTGAAAGAAATTACTCTAACTGCTGACTTTTATGCGGAATGTACAAGAACGTTGGTGATTTACATGGATTTATTTTATACACTGCAATTGTGTTGAATTTGTTATTTCACTTATTTTTTGGTTGATGGTAGAGTTTTCTAAATAAATTTATCATATAACCTGCAAAAAGCACTAATATTGCTTGATCTTTACCTAGATTTATTCCCTCAGTTTCTCTTGCCTATGTTATTGCTATATCTAGGATTTGTAGCATGATGTTAAATAGTAGTACTGACTTTGAGCATCCTTGCTTTTATCCCCAATCTCACTGGAAAGATCTCTAACCTCAAAGGGAGCCAAAATAGTAAAAATAATAATACTACCTAAATAATTTTATTTATTCGATTTGATACTCACCCACCAAAGGAATGTTTTATAAGGATAAAAAAGAACAATGAAATTCCAATGGACAAATACAAAGTCAAGAATCTCAAAGGGCACTAATGAAAGAAAGGCATGAATCAATATGAGATCTACAACTGTACTACAACAGCGATTATTAAAATAGCTTGATGGTGGTCCAAAAACCAAAGTCTACCCATGGAAATCAGGTCAAAAAGCATTTAACAACACAAGGAGGAATAGAATTTAAGAACACTCAAAGGACCAAGCTAAGTCATTGTCACAGTGCATGTTTTATCTATAAGTTAAAGAAAATAGAGAAGTGATGAAAATTTTTATTTCCAAATAAAACAATAATAAAATTTTTTATGTCAGCTGAAGTATCTGTAAGTAAACTTGCTATGTGATAGTCATTGAACTAAACATTTGGAATACAAAGAAACTAAAAATGCAATCCCTGCCCTTAAGGAGCTCACAGTCTGAAGGGGAAGACAACATGCAAACAAGAATATGCAGACAAGATATACAGGAAATAAACTGGAGATAATCTCACGGAGAAGGCACTGGAATTAAAGGGGATCAGGAAAGACTTCTTGCTGAAGGTAGGATATTAAATTAGACTTAAAAGAAACCAAGAAATAGAGAGTATAAGGAAGAGAACTGCAAGCTTGGGAGAACAGATACTGAAAATACACAGTCAGAAAACGGAGTGTTATGCGCAAGGAACATGAAAAAGGCCAATGTCATTAGCTCATAGAGCATGTGAAAGGAAGTTAGATATAAGAAGACTGGAAAAACAGAGATGGGTTTAGGTTGTGAAGGGTTTAAAAGCCATACAGAAGTTTCTAAATGTAACAGAGAATCATTGGAGTTTTTTTCTGAAGGCGTGACATGGTCAAAAATGTACTGTGGAATAAATTATGTACACAATATATAAAAGGAAACAAATACAGCAGTATAATATTCAACAAACCCATAAACTCCCATTACTGGGAGGAAAGACTTGCTTTAAAAAGCTGCTGGTAAAACTGGACAACAGTCCGGCAAAAATTGCGGTTAGATCAATATTTCACACCATGCATCTCATACCGTATACCAATTTCCAAAGGAATATGTGACATAGATATAAAAAAATCAAACTAATGAGAGGAGCACAGAAGAAATCACTTTTTGATCTATGGATAGGAAAGACTAAGCAAGTGAATGGATGAGATCATAAAAAATAAAATGAACAGTTGAAAAACAAAATTTTTAAAGGATTTGTATAAACAAACCTAACATAGTTAAAATGAGAAAGTAACTGGCAAAAATTCTTTGCAGCAAGTTTAATAAAGATCTCATATCATAACATACACATACATAGGTATCACATGTGTGTGCATATATATTTATAACTGTTTCAAGTACATAACAGCCTTTTCCCAAAAGATAAATGTTCCAAGGATATATACAGTCAATTTTCAAAGAAAGAAATCTAAGATATCAATCAAGGATGTGGAAAATGCTCTAAATCACTAATAATTAGAAAAATGAAAACTAAAACATCTTCAGAGTTTCAAATCAAACCCCTCAGAATGATAAAGGTGAAAAAAGAAGAAAATGACATATTGGAATACACACTAGTCTGGTGTTGGCGGAATTATGAATTAGTCCAACCATTCTAGAAAGCAACTTGGAAGCAAGCCTGAAAATTTACTAAATTGTAAATTCTATTTAACCCAGAGATATTCCTGCTAGGCCTATGAACCCAAGAGGATCTGTATATATAAAAGATATTTATCACAGCTTTTCATATGGTAGCCAAAAATTAGAAATGAGAGGGGTGTCACCTGCTAGGGAGTGAATTTTTAAATGTAGGAAGAGACATATATGTCTGACCATGGACACTGTCAGAATTTGTTTATGGATCATGTATGTTGGTAATGTCTGTTGATATATCGGTAACAAGGGATTTCTTTTCTTCCTCTTCAAAGGAGGGGGAAGAGCACAGTGGGAGGGACAAATCATAGATGATTTTTAAAATAAATAAATTTATTTTACAATTTGATAAAGAAAAGGCAATCTGTGGACTATTGTTAAAGATAAATTTGAAAAAGGAGATTTTACAAATGTATGGTTAATATCCAGTGTGCTTTCACGATGAAGAGTTGAAGAATATGTCAAAATCTTCTGAACTAAAGTCATTTAAAACAAGTGTCTACAGCAAAAATTCACATTGCAAAACAAAAGTTTTTTTTAAAAGATATAAAAAATTAAGTTTTATTCTAATTAATTTGCACACCAACACAGAGGGTAGTTCCTTTACAGAAAACTCCTGTTCTTGATTACTCAGACCCTTTCATGGGTTGAGGGCTAAAGTGGACTTGGAGAGCTCACAGGAATGCAATAAGAGTGATTAAATAATTGAAAACTCAACCCTATAGGTAATTAAATTGTAGCACTGAGATTATTTCAACAGCGAAAAGGATTACAGAGTTCGGGCATGGGATCTATTTCCTTGGCAATCATTAAACTTACCATCCTCATCTGTCTGAATTGGGTTAGGGGCAGGTTCTACCCCAAGGCAGGTCCCTGTAACTCCCAAGAAGGCCGGCAACCCCAAACCTCTAATGTTCCAATACAATAAACATTGATCCAGTGCTTGATCCTGCTGGGTTATAGCAGAAGCAGAAACACCACTGTCATATCAATGCAGGGAAGAAGAATTGGTTTGATAGGTCTACTCTGCTTTCATTTAATTTTTCCCTCCAGACACATTTGTATTTCCTTTATCGAGTTTGTTTATATAGCATGCCTACTGTTATCAAGCTTCTTTCCCTTTGCAAAGACTTTAAAGGGATATTGCCATGACTCAAAAGTTCAATTAGGTTTAAATTAATTTTTGCAAGTTGCCTATGCGGTTCAGATTTACCCTCGCAACTCTTTTCCAAATGAATTCTCTGATTGAGGTAAAAGATAGAAAACGAGATGAAAAGAGGGGAGAAAAAAACCAAACACGCATAAACACTAAAAGCCAACAAACCCCATAAGACCCAAAGCAGTCATTAATAACAGCTTTCTTAAGAAATGAAAAGGGAATTGATATGAATTTCAAAACAGTTTTCTCAGTCTGCAGTATGAATAATGGAACTTTTAGATCTGTTTGTTTATTAAGAATCACACTAATTCCATTTATAACCAACCATCATATGGTTTTAACCTTTGTGCATTACCCTGACATATTATCATGTCCAAAAGAACTTGTTACAAATTGTGTTTCTAACAGCTGCTGTCATTCCTAATTTCCACTCTTTCCATCTCACTAGCTAGCTGACATTCCTGAAAAAATGTTTTTTGTTTAGTCTTGGTCTGTACATTAGTCTTCATTTAATACTAACTCTTTTGAGACAGTAAGGGTACGTAGAGGCTCCATTAGCAAAAGTTCCAAATGGGAGCGTACAACCATCTCTCCCAAGAGGTGAAGGACGCTTGTCCTTCAGCCATTCATCGTACTCAGCAATCATCAGGATTCTGAGCAGAAGACTTCCATTTAAGAAATTTCCTTCCTTAAGTCATCATCTACTGTCATTATTGGTCTTTCATATTCCTGGTACACACTCTCCCCTTCTGGCATGTCTGAGGTTTGTTTTACGCAAAGGGTTTCTCATTTATACAGCTTCCTCCACCCCAGATTCTTAACAATTATTGGACTAATCCAAGTAAATCCAAGAAAACAAAGACCAGATTTAACAACACTAATTAAAATATTGTATTAATCTGAATGAGAAGCAATCGTGGAAGAGTAGATAGAGAGTTGTCCTCAAATGAAATCAGAATTCTGACCTCCCAAAAAAAAAAAAGATAGGTCTGAAGAATCATTTCCTTCTCAGCCCACTTCTGACAAATCTGGCTTGTCCAAGAATACAGCTTATAAATGAGCTATTAATAAATGAAAATGAGCTTATCTAGCAGTAATGATAAAACAATTAAAGCTTTATCGGAATATTTATTTATTTATTTATTTATTTATTTTTGATTTTTGCTGAGGCAATTAGGGTTAAGTGACTTGCCCAGGATCACACAGCTAGGGAATGTTAAGTGTCTGAGACCAGATTTGAACTCAGGTACTCCTGACTTCAGGGCTGGTGCTCTATCCACTGCGCCACCTAGCTGCCTCGGAATATTTATTTTTTTAAAAAAACAATTCAGATTAAATATTATTACTGAAGAATGGAGAACCTGGAAAATGTCAGTAACCACCAGTCCATACACATACTTTCCCAACATTATAAAAATTTTATGAGGAAACACAAAGATAGGATGCAGGGAAAATGTGATTTCCTCTGAGGAAAGAACATCGCCAGAATTTCATGCATTAGTTGAATGGGATGTTAGCTATCTTGCTCAGGATAGACTAAACTAGGGCCGATCAACTAGTGGTCGAGTGAAACAACCATAGACTTCACTAGGACTGAAAGCAACTGGAAGCTTGAGAGAAGGGCAGTTGCCAAGCTGGTCAGCAAGCAAGCAAGAAAGAATTGAACCCCTGTGGGGAGCCCAAAGAACTTGATTCCACTGATTATTACTACCATTAGTAATAATAATATTTGCTAGAATTTATATTGTGCTTTAAAGTTTACAAAGTACTTGACAAATTTCTCATCTGATTCTCACAACAGTCTTGAGAAATAAGTGCTATTATTATCACCACTTTCAAAGATGAGGACATTGAGGCGAACAGTAATCAAGTGACCTGCCCTGGGTCACAACAGATGTTTGAGTCTGTCTTTGAACTCATGTTTTCATGATCTCAAGTCCAGGGCTCTTTATCCACTGTTTTACCCAGCTGCCCATGCAGTTACCTTGGACACACTAAGGGGTAAATTATTAAAGACGTGAGTACTTCCTTGAAAGATAAAGAAATATATGAGGGGTAACAGATGAGCAACTCTGTGGGAACGAGTGCGGGGGGGACATAACATTTGAGTGCCTTCCATGGTCTTGCCTGTTACTTTGCTTCAGTGAGTGCCTTTTGTTTAAGTTTGCAGATACTATTTTGGATTAATACAAAGCAAAAAGAAAAACAAACCAAAAAACAAAAAACAAAAACAAAACGGTGGGGTTCAAAGAGTTCTCAATAGCCATCTACCCCAATTACCATTAACTTGGAGGTACAGCTAAGAAAAGGTCACACTGTAGAGGGACTAGAATAGGGGGAAATTATGATCACGGTCCATGAGCACACACAAATCAAGGGCGCTCTTGATGAAGGTGTAAGAAAGAAATGGAGAGGATTTCACCAATGATTCTCTGCATGTGATTATACCCATACAGTCACACAAGTCAATGAAGAGAAAAAGACTGAAGAGCCTTCATTAATTATATTTTTAAAGCATTTGAAGTAGCAGAACAAAACAATGCTTTAAACACTCTTCTCCAACAAGGTGGCTCCCGAGCATACGTCAAAATCCTACAAGATTCCTTGAAAGATATAAAAGCAGAGGACTTTGTTTATGGTCCTATTGATTAAGGTATAAAATCAGGAGACATTTCTTCATTAGAGATATTTCCACTGTCACAGAGGATGAATGCATAGGAGAGAAGCCCTCCACATGCTTCTGTTTGCAGATGACATGGTAATGTTTGTATCAAGCTGAGAACACGGCAGAGCCTCCTAAATGATATCCATAATCACCCGAGAGTTTCCCCTAACTATCCACATAACGGAAACCCAGCTTACCGAGGATGTCTATTGTCCAGACTATCACGCAGTTGTTTGGACAATCTTTAAAGCTGGGAGATTAGTGCTATATCTTAGACAGGTATGGTAAACAATGACTGGGTCCAGAGTTGAAGAGGAGAAAAAGAACAGGCTGTGCTGTGTTTGGAGAATACTTTTTGTGATTCCAAGCTTCTCAATGAAACAAACAAACGCTTGTATTTTTTATCATCGATATTTTTATCATAGACATACATCTAGTGTTATTATGCAGCAGAGAGTAATGGAATACCACAGTATCCAAAGAATGGGTGTGGCAGATCACCCAAAGGCTGATGGAGAGGTACACAGTCTAATTGTGAGAAGACTGTGATAGGCTATTGATAAAACTTGTGCAAGAGAAGTGCAATGGACATTGTAGGACTGGAAAAGGAGGTAAGCCAGCCATGCCGAAATGGCCAACATCCAATCTGACCCACATGCTCAGCTGCTATCTACATGATATCAAGAAATCCCTGAAGAGACCCTCAGTCACGAGTGGTAACCCTGCAGAAGAGTCAGAGAAAGACACAACTGAGAGTCACGTAAGATGAAAAAGGGGGGCAAGTTTGTGGTCTACGCTATCAGAAAGAGTGCCCACAGTCATTGGGTCAGAATCAGCAAAGATCTGGGGGAATTTTGTGTGATTATTTCTTAGCATACACCTAAATGTTTTTTCTCTTTGAAAAGGACTCTTATATTAAGGGTGCAGCCTTTATTCAGAGCCATGTGAGAAAGAGAGGGAAAGGGAGAAGAGAAAAGAAGGGATGTCACAGGGAATTTAAATCAAGGAGATAACACCAGAAAGTTGAAAGCAAATAGATGGGAGGCTAAGGGTTGTGATTAGAGAACAGAATGAGCCCAGAGTTCTGATGTGATGCCGATGTCTCAATGCCTGGCTTTCTCTCAGTTCCCAAAAGCTATTGCTGAGATGGGAACACATACCCTCCTCCTCATCCTAATAAAAATCACTAATAGCAAAAGAAGAACATATATGAGACCAATAAAGAAAGCAGAGCAGCTCAATAACCTTCGCTCACAGAAACCGTGGCAATTCCTGCACAAGATGGGAAGTTCACTTCACACAAAGTTTTTTTCCAACTCTACCAATTCCTAGCTCTGGGAAATATTGGAGCAAAAGGCAAAAAAGGCCCAGAGAATGCAGAAATTTAGTCTACATGACGCCAACACAGCTGATCTGATTGAAAGGTGGGAAGAAATCCAGCAGCATCAATATTATGCCAAATGACTCATTTGTGCCTCCATGGAGCAGAATTGGATGGAAAGTGCACACAATGACAACCAGTTAAATTGAGGGTTTTTAACCGTATCAACTGAATCAGAGTCACATCTAGAGTCCTTGCACATTTTGGTAAACATTAAAGACTAGACTATTCCTCATTTATTAAGTTACAGAAAGGGGTGTTTTCAATGTTTGCTTAATAATGGAGATACACTGAACTTACAATGCCCAAATGAAGATAAAGTAAAGACAAATTAATAACACCTGATATGTTTCATTAAGAAGCGCTCAAGAGTGTGAAATAGAAAAATATCCGATGAAACATCAGTGATCTAAAAATATTTAACATATAAAGGGAAGAATCATTTATATAACATGGCATTTAAAATAGATGGAAAATAAAAATATTTAAAAGAGAAATAGATGTGCCTGCATGATTTTTGTAAACTGGATAATTTCACTTTAAGCGTATGATAAAAACTGAATTTCCACCCATCTCTGAAAGTCCTATTGACCAGAGGCAAAAAGTGATTTCTGCTTCCACACCATATTAATTAAGGAAGACGCAGGGAATCTGGGAAAGAACTGATAGTATTTTGATGGTGCCTAAGAAAACTCTTAACCAAAACTTTCAGTCTTCTTGACCACGAATGGGACTTTCACTCTTCTTCATCAAGGTGGGGAATAAGGCATCTTTGGCAGTAACAGTGTTCATTCGGTTGAACTCCTTGAAACTGGCACCTTCCAGTTGGGCTGATGTGATTAATTAACCCATCAGCTGGCTCAGCTGGCGGATGAGATGTGGGAGCGGCACGGCACAGAATCTCAAGGACAACTTGAACTTTTCAAGGATCTTGAACTGAAATTTCTCCTCAGACAAGTGCCGTAATTGAATTTCAATGAGCTGGAAATCAAGGCTTTCTAGACTTTTTAATTTTGGAAAGGACAGTTTTCCTTCCTATAATATTTTTCATTTTATATACTACATGACTATCTCAGGCCATACACCCTGAAATCTTCAACAATCTTAATAGGTAGAATGAAATGACTTCTCCATTTTTGGTTAATTATATTTTCTCCTAACGTCCATTTGGCATTATTCTTTTATGTTTTTACTATATTAAAGCAAAAAAGCAGCCACACTGAAAGCCTTACAAAATTAAGTGGGGAATATTTTTAAATCCCCATCTAAAAAAGAACATTGACATATTCGTGTTGGGCGTATGTATCACGCTGAATGAATGTGAAAAGTCAAAAAAAATTATCGTCCTGCTCAGAGGTGACATAATATTCGATTTATTATCAATTAAGACTGTAAAAAACACTACCATGATAATCATTTCCTCTTTGAAGACATTTCTAAGCCACCATATGTGTTTCATCTATTAATCATAAAACAAAATCCACAAAACAATGCATCTCATATTGTTCATCTGCTGAAGCACACCAGTTGGAATGGCAGAACAATGGGGAGAAAAATGCCATCCTGTGTTATACAGATGCGCCAGCTGGTTCAGCATTTTACCAATGGGAGAGCAGAACAAGCGCTTTGTAAAACATAGTATTCGAGACATATTCTTCCTCTTTCAAATATACCTAGATATACACGCATAAGTATGTATTGTGGGCATTCATATCCATGTGTACTTTACCATCTCTGCACAAACATCTGTCTTGTGTACCTACACACATGTGTGTACATAGGTTGGTGTGTGTATATATGTATGCACATGCATCTATATATACATATATATTACAGTGTGTATGTGTGTGTATATATAAACATATACATATGTATGACATGTGTGTATATATATGTATATAAAATCTGGGCACCCGAGTTAAAGTCCTGGCTTTGCCATAAAACCACTGGATAATCTTTGGCAAATCCCTCCCCCTCTCTGATTCTCAGAGACTTCTTTTGTCAAATGAAGGTGTTTAACTACAGCGCCTGTAAGGTCCCTTTCAGCTCTAATATCAAATGATGACTAAGTATCAACAATGCCCCATTAGGTAGTCATAATTCATGAATTTCCGGGAGTTTTGAACTACCATTTTTACTGTGAAATCTCCTTTAGGCCCCTGACTACATCAAGCAAGAAGTGAAGACCAAGATTTCTCCTGATACCTAATGGACACTATTTGTTTCACGGCTTCAGGAGTGATGGAGAATGTAAAGGTTTACAAGGTGCTTCCTTCTCAGGACTGTTGTGAGGAAGCACCTTGTAAACCTTAAAATGCCAGAGAAATGGGAGTAGTCATTATTGTTACATCCTCCATCACTCCTGATCCCGTGAAACAAATAGTCCTCACAAGGTCTTGCTCACTGTGCAAAGCATTACAGAACCTGCGGGTCATTTCAGACAGGCTACAGGACATCGGTTGGGCCCAGAACTGTGCTATTCATTCAAGTGGCTCTCAAGAAACACTTTTTGGTTGGGTTGTGTGGACAAGATAGCTATCATAAGAAAACAAAGGGGTTTTGAGGATTCCTTGATTCCTTGCTTAAAGAAGGCAAGAGTCTAGAAGAGATAGCACAGTTGCCATCAGAAGCAACTAATTCACAGCACCCCAAACTCATAAATCAGGGTGACAAATTATTCAGCTTCACGGAAGATAATGTTTCTGTCCCACTGCAACCTGGAGGTTGGTCAAACACAGTCTCAAAAGAGAAAATTCTTTGTACCTTCCTCACTGAGGATCTCAATTAAGAACAAAAAGAAGCTCTACAAGGTCTTTGAGTTACCAATAGCAACAAAGAAGCCCCATTGTCAGAAAGTGTTTCTTTCTAATTATCCTAGGTTTCTTGTGCTGTAACTTAATCTGTTTTCTTCCTGTTCAATCTTCCATGGTGATGAAGAACAGCTAGTCATCAACCTTCAGAGAAAAAGTTCTGTAAAACCTTGAAAGCAGTGGTTGAATCTCTATTTCACCAATGTCAAAGTAAGGCAGCGAATTCAATCCCAAACTAAGGAAGAACCAGTTCATGGTAGCATGGAGGCAAGGCACTCAGTGGGCCGTTTCATTTTTCAACCAGCTGTTTCTATGTCATATAGATATAGCTCGTGAATTCTAATAATAGTAGCCTACCTTTAACACTTTCACATATGTTGGCTCCTTTCATCCTCAGATACTCCAAACAACAAGCAGATGCTTCATCCCTCAAAGTTCTCTCAAATCACTCAAATCTATTTCTGAGGAATGGCAAAAGCTCCTAATTGGATTTTAACTCCTCACTCTGCCCTTCTGTGGTGAACTTAGCCTCCTCTAATGACTAAATTACACTAACCCTGAGAGAGGGAACACATCCTCCCTTCACCCCCAACCCCCATTAAGGTCACATGGACTAAGCTTCAAGGATGCTCTGCAGGATCTGGTTTCTTCCATGGGCCCCTGTCATAATACCCTCCTAATAAATTTCAAGCTTCTGTGGCCTAGATTCACACACCTAACTTACTAGCATCACTGAAATGAGGGACACAAGTTAGGGCCAATGACTGCTTCCCAACTTGCTCTGTGCTCTAAGCCCTGCTCTCAGGGTACTGAATATACCCTTTCTTTTATGAATGGTTCACTTCAAAAGCATCAAATACACAGCCTTCAAGCTTATACAGCCTGCAAAATTCCCACATAAACTGAAATGTTGATGGGAAATATTAAATAAAGCAAATTGAAATAAAATAAAATATAGATAATGTTACTATGTGATTTTTCTAAAGCAATATCTGCTTAGAGGGATCCTGATGTGAGGTTTAATGGTTTCCAATTCTACTTGAGTTTGACACCACCTGTTTACTTGGTCCAAGTTAAACAGATGATATATATCCACAAGATATCTCACTCTTCTCTAAAGCAATCACTCTTTTCTGAACTTTGATAGCACCTCTTTGACCCTTATTTCCTATTTCATGGGGTATTTGCCTTATCTCTCCCAACAGAGTATAAACTGTAAAAGGGCATTATTTATGTCTGTATTTCCTCCTGGACTCAGCAGCAAAGGCAGGAACTCAACTAACAGTATATTTACAAAGGAGTGTTGGATGAATGCTGAACCATCTGAATTGGTTTCTTGAAATGGAAGGGGCTTATATGGGCAATTCAGGATCCAGTCACTAATACCAGAAATTACCGAAAGGTTATCTATTCTCAAGGAGTTCAGACAACTCAATTGATGGAGATCGATTTCACCTTCCCAACATTTCTCCTGTACTCTCCCTTCTCTCTTCTGACGCTGCCCGTCTTGGTGAAGGCATTCATCACCTCAGATCTGGACTACTGCAATACCCTGCAGGTAGGGCTGCCTGCCTCAAGTCTCTCCCCACTTCATTCTATCCTCCATTCACTACCAAAATTACTTTCCCAAAGTGCAGATCCAACCATGTCACCCCCTCTTATTCAAGAAACTCCAGAGGTTTTGCCAATGCCTCTGAAAATATGTTTTGTTTCACATGTAAAGCCCTTCTAAATCTAGTTCCACCTACATTTCTAGTCTTGTTATACCTCACTCCCTGTGACATACTCTGATCCTGTGGCAAGGGCCCCATAGCCATTCCACAAACAAAATACACCATCTCTTGGTCCCACGTATTTTCTCAGGTTGTTCCCCAGATCTGGAAAGTTTTCCTTCCTCATCTCTGTCTACTGGCCTCCTTTAAGTGCCTGCTTTTAGTGGAAGCCTTTCCCACTTGCTCTTGATTGTGTCTTCCCTCTGTTGTTGATGATTTCCTATTTATCCTATGTGTAGCTTGTATGTATATGTTTCTTTGTATTTTGTCTTCCGCATTAGATTAGGAGCACCTTGAGAGCAGGGACCATCCTTTGCCTCTTTTTATAGTCCCAGAACTTAGCACAGTCCCTGGTACAAAGTAGGTACTTGTATGTTCATGGATTGATGCGATCAAGTAGTGGAAACTTCCCAACAAATCATAAGTAGAGGGATGAAAAATCAGGACCCAGCAGAAATCCAAAAAAGATCCAACAAAGTGACTAGAATGACAAGCCAGCAGCTCACTAATTTCAGAGATTAGCAGAATGAGTCCCTTTATTCCAAATATAGGCACTCAAATAGACAAACTGCGCATCATTACAGACATAATTGTTGCCCACATCTATAGGGACATAACAATGAACTTTCACACCAAAATTAAAGAAAGGTATTTTAAATAAATGCTACTCGACTGACTACTCACATTCTCCAAACTACACAGAGTGACAAGTTTTCAAAATATAGAGACCTAGTGGAAGACATTAAAACCAGGTAGGAACAGGATGAATCATGTCACCCTAAGCTTTGCAAACCATGAGGCATCACAGACGTGCCATGATTTTTGTTGCTGTTATTACTAACATTATAAATAGCAATAAAAGAAAAATACATGTTTTTCCATCAAAGGAAATTTCCATGATTTGTGAATGTTAGGGGTCTTGCCAAAAATAATTACAAGAAAACCTGAAGACTGTGAAGAAGAAGGAAGAGTTGGCAGGAAAGGGTAGTCTTTCAAAGAACTATTTGCCTGGGACTGAATGTCAATTACTGCCAGGTATATAGTCAAGAAAATGGACTTCATTGATTTTACTCCATAGTAGCCTCTAGAGAGAAGAATAAGTAGTAATAAACCTTTTCAGCTTTTGATGGCTAATCTACACAAGTGTGGTGAAATATGAACTCATATATTAGACAACATACTTCATTAACACACTTTTTTCTTCCAAATTACTTTGCTTATTTCATTAGCTATTTCACAATTACATGTAAAAATAATTTTAACAAGCTTTTTTTAAATTTTGAGTTGCAAAATTTCTCCCTTCTGGTGAAAATAAGCAATTTGATATTGATTATACATGTAAAGTCCTACAAAACATATTTTCGTACTGACCATATTGCAAAAGAAAATAAACATTTTAAACATTCTTTTTTAAGTATGCTTCAACCTACAGTCAGAGTTCCTCAATTCTCTCTGAAAATAAGCAGCATTTTTCTTCATAGGTCCTTTGCACCTGTCGTACATCACCATCTTGATCAGAGTAGCTAACTCTTTACAATTGATAACTATATAATGTTCTTGTTACTATGTACCATGCTCTCTTGGTTCTGCTCAGGTCACTTTGTAATCAGTTCACATAAGACTTTTCCAAGTGTTCCTGAAACTGTCTTGCTCATCATTCCTTATAGCACAATAGTATTCTGTCACAATCTTATACCACAACTTATTCTGCCATTGCCCAATTAATGGCATGCCCTCAATTACCAACTCTTTGCCCAAAGGGGTATAAAATTGTGCATGTCCTTTGACCCAGAAGCGCCACTACTAGGTCTATATCCCAAAGAGATCAAAGAAAAGAGAGAAGGATTTATTTGTACCAAAATTTTTTAGAAAGGCTCTTTTTGTGGTGGCAAAGTTCCAAATTGTTCTCCAGAATGTACCAACAGTGCGTTAGTGACCCAATTTTTCCATATCCACTCCAGATTTTATCATTTTCCTTTTCTGTTATGTTAGCCAACCTGATAGGTACAAAGTAGCATCTCAAGAGTTGTCTTAATTTGCAGTTTTCTAATCAGTAGTGATTTAGAGCTTTTTTTCATGTAACTAGTAACAGCTTTGATTTCATCTTCTGAAAACTGCCTCATGAATATACTTTTCACTGGATCAAATCTGGATAAAATGTAAAGCCAACCAAACCACAGCTGTCATGAGCTAACTTCCTGCCCCATGCATGCCTCCCGGCCTGAGGCAGATATAGGTGAAGTTCCTGTCCCAATCTCTATATTCCTTTCCTTGAAACACCTGGATCATTTTCTTTTTTATTAAAGTTTTTATTTATAGAACATATGAGTAATTTTTCAACATTGACCCCTGCAAAACTTTCTGTTTCAAATTTTTCCCTCCTTCCCCCCCCTCCTCTAGATGGCAAACATGTTCAATCTGTTAAAGTATATGATTAACTGGATCATTTTCTAACCCAGAGAGAATACTGTCAGGTCTCCAGTCACCAAGCTTCACAACTGTGTCATCATCTCAGACTCTTCCTTCACTAAATGCAATCATTTGCCAAATGAGGTTAATTTTGCTTCTGTAACAACTTTAGCATTCACTCCATTCTTCCCATTCATCCTGGCCATAGCCTAGTTCAAGGCCTCCATCACTTCTTGTCTGGACAATAGCATAGTCCTAATTGCCCTCTGCTTCCAGTTTGTCTCTTTCCCTAATCCATCTTCCACACAATTATTGAAATAATCTTCCTAGAGCACAAGTATGACCACGTGCTTTGTCTTTTTAAGATCCTTTAACCTATGACTTGTTTCAGCTGTAGTGCAACAAAATTGGAAACTGCTCCCAGTAAAGGTCAAAGGAAGAGGAAAAGAGACCATAAACATAAAAATAACAATAGAAGACCTTTTTCTAGTAACAACCTAAACCTAAAAGGATAGCCACCAATTAGCAGAATGGTGAACCATTGCAGTAAATAAATAGAATGGAATACTATTGTTACATAGGAAATGATGAAAAGGAGAATTTCAAGAAAGGAAGCAAGATACTATAAATGGATACAGTTAAGAAAATAGAACCAAGAAAATAATTTATACAATAACAACATTGTAAAGACAAACAACTTTGAGGGACATCCAAACTCTGATCAATGAAATGACTAACCATAACTCCAGGGGACCATTGAGGAAGCATGTTATCCACTTCCTGCCATAAAAGTAGTGACCTGCAGGTGTAAAAAGGACATTTTTTTTTTCTGGGGCATGTTGAATGCAGCATATTTAACCTGTGTTTCATTGCTTCCTGTCCATGGGAGGGGACAAGAGGAGAGGGAAGGACAAAATTTTGGCGCACAAGGTTTTGCAGGGGTGAATGATGAAAACTGTCTGCATGTATTTTGAAAAATAAAAAGCTATTAGTATAAAAAAAGAATAAAAAGACATGTTCAATGCAGGAATTTATTCTGTCTGTTACAAAAGTTTAGTTTTTCCTCCAGTTGGGAAAGGTAAGAGAGAAAACAGATTTTTGTTAATTTTTTTTTTAAACTAAGTTACTTTTAAAAGAACCTCTAGTATTTTGGTACTGCATCAAGGATAAAGTGCCAACACCTCAGTCTAGCAGTCAAAGCCCTTCAAAGCCTGACTATAAACTCCACTTCCCCACTTTTTTCACATAATCTCCTTTATGTATTCCACCCCCCACCTCCAGGCCTTCACCCAAGCTGCCACTCTTACTTACAAAACTGCCTTCCTTCCTTACTGCTGCTTCTTTGAACCCTTGGCCTCCTTACACAGCTCACCTCAGGACCACTTGAAAAATTAGAGAACACTTCCATAGATCACTGGGCCTTTTTGTTGTTGTTTAGTCGCTCTTCAGTTGGATCCAAATCTCTGTGACCCCAAAGTGGCAGAGACACTGGAGCAGTTTGCCATTTCCCTCTCCGCCTCATTATACAGATGAGGAAACCAAGGCAAACACAGTTATGTCACTTGCCCAGGATCACACAGCTAGTAATTGTCTAAGGCTGGATTTGAACTCAGGAAAAGAAGAGGAGGCTTCCTGCCTTCCAGTCCTGGGGCTCTATCCATTGCACCATTGTGCTTAGTCAAATGTTAAACTTATAGAGGGCAGCCTAGTCGGAGCCAATGAAATTGAAAAGCTGCTCTGTTAGAATCTGTCATGCTGAATGGATCCACTGCAGTACCCTGGGGGATTGGGGCTAGTTTTACCTTCTGAAGGGACTAGGACTGATCTGGTGATCTCACTAATGTTAGGAGACTCTAGGTGAGATGAAGACACCCCACCACCACCAAGGCAGGCCGGTGATGATTCTGCAAGGTGCAGTTGTGCTCAGCTGCCCAGAGCACTTAGGGTAAGTGATTTGGTCACACAGCTTACACTGTGAAGGGACAGGCCCTAAATCCAGGTCTGCCAGCCTCAGAAGCCAGCTCTCCATTCACTAAGTCATGCTGCCTCCCTTCAGAGATTTCCCTGGGGTTAGGAAAGGTTCTCTCCTCACACAGGTATATGGCTTCTCTGCAACTTAGTCTTGGAGGCTAGCCCAGGGTCACAAAGCTAGTTTGCTGTGAAGGCTGCACTTGAACCCAGAACTTCCAGGCTTTGTGGTCAGCTCTGTAGACACTAGGCCATGCTGCCTCTTAATTAATAACATTATGGCCCTAATGTAGTTGTTTCTAATCATAGGGAAGAAGCAGTCTTATCAGGGTGGAAAATCAAAGTCCTATAAACTCACATAGAATGCACAAGGAGAAAAGGGTCTTTATGATCCCCTAGCTTAAGCCTCTTTGTTTGAAAGACTTAGAAACTGAGGTTCCAAGAGAGCAAGTCACACAGGATTCAAACTGTGCAGTTAGAGTTCCTGGATTCAACTTTTTCATTGACCTTGCAATTCATTTCCTCTTTTCCTAGCTTCTGATTGGGCTAAATCAAAAGTTTTTAATTATTCTTGTATCACTGACCCCTATGATGATCTGATGAAGCTATATGGGGTCCTTTTTCAGAATAATGTTTTTATAACATAAAACTGTATTTTTAAAAAGTGTGTGTGTGCCCGTGTTAAGTTCTTACTTTATTAGGGAATATTAAACAGCTTAAGAGTTACTCCACAAAATCAGAGGATGACACACAAGAAAAACATTAGGATAGGCTGAAAGGATTTAACTGAATTACAGACCTCTGCAGAACAAGAAGGATTCTAGCACTGTCAGGTGCCAGGAGTCCTTTGAAAAGGCAGAACAATCCACCTGTAAACAACTGTAACTCCACACAAGAAGAAATTCCACTTGTACCCACCCAACTCTTTGCCATACAAGCTTTGGATATACTTTTTTAGGTTTTAAGTAATATTTTTACATTTTTAATGTGCATATAAAATATATCATTATTTTTACAAAAACACAAAAACTACATATTACTTATATTTGGATATATATGTATAATGCATAGATTACAAAGTAAACCAATTATAGTGAAGTGCAGCTATAAAAATGTCTTTTTTAAAAGTTCATGGACCACAAGTTAAGAACTCCTGAACAAGATGGCCTCTGAATCCTTTCCAGCTGAGAGCTATGATCCTATGACTTTGGATAAGTCATTTCCCCTTTCCTGGGCCTCAATTTCAAAACTATGGTAAATGGGCAGCTAGATGGTGAAGTAGATAGTGCAAGGGCCCTGGAGTCAGGAAGACCAAATCCTGCTTTAGACATTTAACAATTACTAGCTGTGTGATCTTGGCCAAGTCACAACCCCAATTGCCTTGCAAAAAAAAAAAAAAAAAAAGCAATGAAATCAGTGGGCTTTGTAGGAGGAGATAGATAAACCTGAGTGCTATGAGCTTGGTAGGAAGATCTATTCCCCAGATCAAGTAACCTCTGAAACCTGGAAAGACAACTGTGTACTCTGCACTTCATTTCCCTCTTATCCTTGAGAATGAAGGGATGAATAAAAAGGATTCTATTTTAGAAGGGGCTCCACAACCTCAGAAACTTCCCACCAACACAGGCAATTTTCATGGGACTAACATTTCAGCAAGGGACAAAACTTGACCTTTAGCACATAAGGTGACCCCACCCTGCGCTTTACAGCACAGTCCTGTTCCCTTTCTACCTTGAAATACCCAGACTGGCTGTGTCCTCCAAGCAAGCATGACTAATTGGAAAAAACTCAATCTCTTTTAAAAAAAATAAAAAAGAAAGAAAGAAATATAAAAGAAAAACTGAATCTCTTAAAAAAATAAAAGAAAACTCAATCTCTTTTTTAAAAAAAGAAATATTCAATTTCTTAAAAAAATACTCAATCTCTTAAAAAAAATAAACTCAATCTCAAAAAAGGGGTGTGGCAGAGAAAAACTCGCTCTCTAGTTTAGGATGGTGAGACTGCTACTAGCCTGAGCACTCTTGCTTAGTTCACTAATGAATTTCTTTTCTGTTCCCTATAGCTACACACTTTTGGACTCCCAGTCTTAGAAATATAATAGTCGTCAACAATCTCCCTGGGCTCTCAAGGAATCCGAGTTAGGAAACTTTCACACCAGGCATCCTTCTTAGAATGATGGTTATTTTTTTTTAATTTCCCATGTGAAGGAAATATTAAATTTCTCTCAAGAGTTTAGTGGAAATAAGAATGGATTTTTTTTTCCTGCCTCTAAATTCGCAATGACTCCAGGTTAAGAACTTCCGGACTAGATGGTCTTCTGAGTTGTCTTTCCATCCTAAAATGAGGAGCCTAAGACTCTCTTCGGCTTCTCTGTGGGCATCTCCTCCCCTCTGCCCAGACGTGAAAGGGCAACAGCTAGTTTCCTAAATCGCAGAGAGACCCCCGGGAGCCAAGCGGCAGCCTCATTTGTTGAGGATTCTTGCAGGAGGCTCACTTGGAGAGATCTGCAACTGATGTCCTAATTAATTACATTTACTCATTCAAAGTACAGCGCTTTTCCTTCCAAGATATACCAAGGTCCAGCAGCCCAGTCCTGACCCCAAAGAGCCTGCTGAAAGCGTCGGGGAATCAGCGCCCTTTTTAAAAAATCAAATCAAATCAAATCCTGCCTCCCCCCAAAACATGCAGCCTTCTCCCTCCAAAGGTGGGTGCGTCCCACTGCCCTGCTCGTGCCCACCTACCTGCCTGCCAAGGGAGGCTGCTGGCTACTGAGGTCCCTAAATCTAGGCAACAGTGAGGAGCCACTCCCCCCACCCCGGGCCGCACCCCCAGGCTTCAGTTTTCCTTTACCAATCTCATTTGCTGAGCCAGGATTACCATCTTGCTCCACTGGAGCAGCGGCTTGGGGCTCTCAGCCTGGGAGTCTCTATGATTCCAGCCAGGGCCCCGGGACAGTCTGAGCCCGGGGAGATTGGAAGGGAAGTAGAAAAAAGCAAAGGATGTGCGGGGGGCGGAGGGGGGGGGGATGTCCCGGCGGGAGGGGACGCCCAGGGAAGAGGCGGCGCACGTGGCCCAGCTGGAAAGCCGCTAATCCCCGGCTCCCAGTCCCTGCTAGCTCGGGGGAAGATCTCCGCCCCGCTACCCCACCCCCACCCCCCCAGCTCGGTCGCCCGCAGGTGCCTGGCCCACGTGGACCCAGAAACCCCAGAGCCTTGTGCCCGCCGGGTAAATGATTGTAGCACCTGGCCCTGGCTAGCTGGGGTAGGGCGGTGCTGGGGACAGCTCCAAATGGCCTGACCTGGGGGACAGCGCTCCTTCCGTGCTGGCCTTGGACGCGGCTCTCCAAGCGTCCTGGCCGTGAGGTCGGCGCAGAAATGGCTCCAAGTGCCCCTGGCGGCCCTGGCGCCCGGAACGCAGTACTGTACCTGCTGGTTCCGTATTCGAACACTGGCCTTACTCTGCACGTGGCTCCCGGACTGAGTGCGCGGTTCCTACTGCGCCCAGGGCGCAGAAATTGGAAGGGGCACGCGGGATGGCACCTGCCTTCAAAATCCCAACTGCCAACCCTGAGCCGTCCTCAGGCTCTAGCCTTCACCAGAGGAGGGGATGAAGTAGGCACTTCCTCTCCCTAGGGGTCTCAGCTTCCTCCGCTGAGAAATGGGGACAATAATTATGGGTCGTAATAATAATAATAGTTTTTTTTGGGGGGAGGGGTGCTCAGAACCTAGAAAGTTGATGGCCAAATCTGTGTGCAAAAGGGACAGATTTTCTACCAAGGGTTCCAGGGGGCCGCACATCGGCTTTTTTTGTTCTTGCACAGGCGACCCATTCATTTGCAGAAGACATTTAGAGGTAAGGCAATCCTCCCCGATTTGATGTTTTGCAGCCCAGCCCAGCCCCCATCTCCAGATGCTTTGTGCTGATCGACCACAAACGTTCTCGCTCTAAGGAGAGGATAATAGGATCTCTGCCAGGGGACTCCCTGAATTAAAAGGTAGTCTCCATTTGAAACCCGAGTCCCGTACTGGGGAGTGGAGGTGGCGGGTGGGGAGGAGGGAGTGATTTACCTGTTGGCAATGCATTACCCTAGCGCGTGTATTTAGAAATGGTACTCATTTTATTTAAATTGACAGACTACAATAAAATCACATCATAATACCACCTCATCGTGCAACCCTGCTTTTATCACAGCTGGAAAGGAGGTCGTGAGTCACCTACTGTCTTTTGAAGTTGCCAAAGTAATAAAGCATCAGAAAAAAAAATGTCTCATACGATATTTGATAAAGTGGAGGAAGAAAACACAGTTTATGTGAGATTTTGACTTGAAAAATGAAGGACCTGTGTCTACACACACGTACAATACAAATACAATACAAAACTCGTTTAACCATTTTGAGTGGTGTCCAGGCAGTTAAAAAAAAAAAAAAAAGACTTGTAGATTCAGTCAAGAAGTCAAATAAAGTTGAGTCTATTGACAAGTATTTTTATTGAACTGTCCTTTATTAAAGTCAATTAAATGGCTCTGTCCTGGCTATATTCTCTGTTGTTGAAAACAACTCACATATCACCCTTATCATCACTAGACAAAGGATATAATCAGATTTCCATATCCAGTCCAAAACTCTGTCCAAAGTTCAGCCCTGCACCAATAATTTCTTAATGGCTATCTCTAAATGGATGCCACATAGGCACCTCCATCTCAACATAGCCAAAACTACTTATTCTTTCTTCTCCAGAGCCATCCCCCTTCTCACATTCCCACTTTTGGTTAAGAGGATGATCGTCCCTCCAATCACTGATGCTCACAACCCCTAAAGTCATTCTCAACTCTTCACTCTTCCATATGTCTTACACCTAATGAGTTATCAAGCTAGATTGATTCTACGTATACAATATATTTTGCAGCTATTACTATATTCCAAGCCCTCAGATTCACCTATATGATCCCTAGACAGAGCATATAATCAGATTTCTGTATCCAGTCCTAGTCTTCCTCCTGAAGACTAGGCCTGCACCAACAACTGCTTAATGGATATCTCTAAATGGATGCCCCACAGCCACTTCCATCTCACCAAGCCCAAAACAATTTATCCTTCCTCCTCCAGAACCATCCCCTTTCCCAGTTTCTCTATTTTGGATAAGAAGATGCTCATACTTCTAATCCTTGGTGCTTCCAACTCCTAAAGTCATTCTATCACCTTTTCCCAAGCCCTTATTATATCTCCCTTGAACTATGGAAATAGCCTCCTAATTAGCTTCCCTGCTTCCATGGTCTTCCCTCTCCAAAATATCCTACAAAGAGCTGCCAAATTGACATTCTAAAGTACAACTGTGACCATGTCATTCTCCTGCTCAAGAAGCCTCAGGGGCTCCCTCTTACCTCTATGATAAAATACATACACAAATCTATTGGCCTAGATGAACTGTGTCTATTGGATGTTTCAGTTCCAAAGTCCAAGACAGATCTCAGACCCAACATGATCTAAATAGAACTTATGTTTCTGTATAAACCTCACCCTTTCCAAATTTGCCTATAAGCACCACCAGTTCTTCCCCCTGGCAAATTGATAAGCTGAGTAGAGAGCCATGCTATGCTCCTTACTTTCCCAAACCCCCATATAAACAATCATTTGCCAAACTTGCCATCCAAGTCCTCTTCTCCACTCACAAAGCTGCCACCTCTGTTCAAGTTCTCATCACCACTCACCTATTTTTTCCCAACAGTTAGTTTCCCTGCCTCAAGTCTCTCCTCATGACAGAACATCCTAAACAATCCTGCCAAGTGATTTCTTTGACACAAACATCTGAGCAAGTCACTTTTGTATTACAGCAACTCCAAGGGCTCCCCATTGCCTCAGGATGAAATGTCAACTTCTCTACTGAGCTTTCAAAGCCATAAACAACCAGACCTCAAATTACCTTCCCAACTTCTTTAACTATCATTGCCCTCCTGCCTGAGGCAATTCAGCCAAATTTCTCTTCTGTGTTTCTCACTTTCTCCTATTCCCTTGCCTTAATGCTGGCATTCCCTGCTGACGGAAATGTATACCCTCCTCACTTCTGTGTCACACATTTACTCTCTTCAACATAAAGATATCTCCTTTGATATAAAGCATTTCTTGATTTTCCCAACTGCTGGTGACTTGTTTCCCTAACTGGGGTATTTTGGTTTGTATTTATTCTTTTCCTGACTACCTCATTTTTATTTGCATTTATGCTACTTACATCATTCTGCATAGACTTATATATTTACTTGTATATAGAATGTGAGCTGCTTGATGATAGAGAAATTCATTTTGGTCTCTTATCTTCAATGCTTAAGGCAGTGCTTGGCACGTAGTAGGTCCTTCACAAATGCTTACTGATTTACAGATTGATTCAGAGAACTACCAAATATAATTTCTAAGCCATAGTCACTTGAAAGAAATCAAAGGATCATTGAAAGTAGAAAAATACTGCATAGCTCAAGAAGGGCAAATGTTCCAATTAAAAAGAAAAAAAGAAAGGTAAGAGAAGGCAGTCTTGGAATTATAGACCAGGGAGTTTAATTTGATTATTGGCAACATTCGAGAATGCACCATTGAAAGAGATGTTTAAATAGGCTTGTGATAAAAAATACCATTTACATCCAGGGAAAAAATTATGAAAACTGAATGTGGATCAAAACATAGTATTTTCACCTTTTATGTCGTTTGCTTCTTTTTTTCTTTCTCAATTTGTTTTCTTTTGATATGATTTTTTGTTGTTGTTCAACATGAAAAATATGGAAATATGTTTAGACATAAACTAGCCAATAATAAAATGAGATGGATTTGGAACTGGCTGAATGGCCAGATTCAAGGTGCCAGGAGGTTTCCAATGGAGTACATTAGGGATCTATGCTTGGATTATTTTTATCAATGCCTTGGATCAAGGCAGAGATGGCACACTTCATATTTGCAGAAACCACAAAGTTAAGAGAGCCAACACAATGTATAAGAGAATCAAGTTGCAAAAGGATTTTGACAGGTTAATGCATCAGAATGAATCTAATAAAAAAGAAAATCAATAGGGGTAAATGTAAATTCTAATATTGTTGTTGTCATTTCAGTTGTGGGCAACTCTTCGTGAGCCTGCTTGGAGTTTTCTTTACAAAGTTACTGGAGTAGTCTGTCATTTCCTTTTCCAGCTCATTTTACAGATGAGAAAACTGAGACTAACATGATTAAGGGACTTGGTCAGAATCACACAGCTAATATCTGAGGCCAGATTTGAACTCAGGAAAATAAGTTCTCTTGACTCCAGGTCTAGCACTCTACCCACTGTATCCACCCAACTATCCATACATCCTTATACTTGGGTTTAAAAAAATACCCTTTATAAGTATAAAATGGGAGAAACAGCATTGTGTCTGGAACAGGACCCGGTGAGTTTAGTGAAATACTAGTGCAGTATGATTGAGCGTTATGATGATGTAGCCAAAAAAAGCATCTGTGGTCATGGCCCACATTAAGAGAGGCACTCCTTCCAGCAAGAGAAAGAGATGGGGGCACTATACTCTGTCATAGTCAAACTACATCGAAAATGTGCTCAATTTTGTGTACCACAATTTAAGAACTATATTGCTAAGATGGAGAGCATCCAGGGGAAGCCAAAAAGGACAGTGAAGGACCTGGACCCCATGTCACATGAGGAACATTTGAAGAAACTGGGGATGTTCAGCCTGATAAAGAGACTAAAGGGGGAAGGAGGGGAGAGTAGGGGGAACAGGATAATGTCATAGTTGTGTTCAAAAATCTGAAGGGCAGCCATATGGGATGAATGATTAATGGTTTAAGCTTTAGTGTCCCTTCTTGGTCCTAGGAAGCAGAAGCAATAACAATGGGCAAATCTGGCAAAGACAAAAAGATAAGCTTCAAGTAAGGGGGGATACCTTCCTAATATTTTGGGGTTTCTGAAACTCAATTCAGTAATGTACAAGGCACTTTGCTCATGTTGGAGATTCAGAGAAAGGGATAATGGCCCCTGCCCCTCAAAGAGCTCATACCTAATGGGGGAGACAATATACAAATAACTATTTACAAACAAGATAAATGGTAGGTAGGTAGGAGGTAGGAAGGGAGAGAGAGAGAGAGAAAGAGAGAGAGAGAGAGAGAGAGAGAGAGAGAGAGAGAGAGAGAGAGA
>JAJPUD010002719.1:190612-231057 GCA_023553655.1 Myrmecobius fasciatus | reverse complement strand
AGAGAGAGAGAGAGAGAGAGAGAGAGAGAGAGAGAGAGAGAGAGAGAGAGAGAAAATTAGATTAGAAAGATAAATAGAAGGATGGAGACAAACACTCACACAGAAAGACAAAGAGACAGAGAGATAGAGAAAGACAGAGACATACATAGAGAGGGGATTAGAGAGGGAGAGAGATTATAGATGATGATAAAATAGAAATAATCTCAGAGGGAAAATGTTAAGACTAAGGAGGATGGAGAAAGGATAACTATTCACTGGAGGTCTTCAGGCAGAGGCTGGAGGACCATTTGCTTTCTATGTTATAAAAAAGGTAGATTAAGATGGCATGCTAATAATTTCTCATGGAAAACAAAGATACAGAGGGAAGAAGCAGTTGGAGCCTTCAGTTCAAGACAGCATAGACCAGGGAAACGGGCACTGAACTTGGTTTCGAATCCCAACTCTATTGTTGATTAGTTGTATGACTCAGGGCAGTTCATCAATGCTCTGTGGGCCTCAGTTTTTAGAAGATGAGAGGATTGGACTATGTGACCTCTAAAGTCCCTTCCAGCTCTAAATTTATTGTGTGAGAATATATGCTAACTCCAGATAATAATAAAGCCTGGGCAAAAGCTACAGATTGAAAAAATTAGAGGCCAAGAGTGAAGGCATTGAGACTTTCAGTTGCATCATGACCCCAAAGAGAGTGGTCTTAACATGAATGATGACACTAAAACTATGGAAAGTCCAAAGTCAGAGCTACAAACCCTTCAGAAATGTATTTCCTTAATAATAACTCTTTTACTATATACATGTGCATTTATTCCTACATGTGAATTTTTCAAAGATCCCTATTAAAAAATTGAGCCACCTTCTGGGCTGTCAGCTGAAATAGAATTATTCAAGTACATTTGAGAAGTTCGTAATCATTTGTTATTTCTGTTCTTCTGTCCATTACTCCACCACTTACCATCTCAAGTGCCTGATGACCTTTCTCCTGATTTATAAATATACAGCAGAAGACAAATGAACCAACATTTGGGGCTAGCTGACCTTTCTTGGATTTCTAAGGGTCTCACATTCTCATTTGTTTTCCAGCTACAAGTATATAAATCAAACTAAAGTAGGTGATACAATGAAGAGTTAACTCTGGTCATGACATTTATATCCCTTCCTTGAGGTGAAGTCTACACCAAGGTTATTCTTGCGTGTTTGATGGGCTGAGTTGTGATCATTGGGCAGAGCTCTGGTTTAGGGACCTCAGAGAGAGGTGATTTTAACCCTTGATGATAAAGAACTTCAGCTTTCCAAATACAAAGCAGTCAGGTTGTCCTGCAATCTAGCCATACAGCCTACTTAAGCAGAATATGCTCTCCTTTAGTCAAGGATGCTTCAGTGAAGGAGGAAGGCAGACCCATCTGTTGATGTGGGTTCCATTCACTCTTAACAAAAATAAATCCAGCATCATGGCTCACACACAATGAGCTATAAAATATTAGAACTTCCCAACCCCACTGGTCTCCATCCACTTTGAGAGACTCAAATTCAGAGACATCTCCACTCCAAATGTTCATATGGATTATCTGTGCCCAACCTGTGGTAGAGCCTTCCAAGCTCATATTGGTCTGATCAACATAGTCGGATACATTATACTTTGACCTGTGAACACAGTCATTTTGGTGCTCTACAAGATCAAGGGACAAAAACCAACCAACTACCAGCATAATGATGGAAAGCTCTGCTTCTCCACAGAATGGATTGTGCAGTGAATTTTGCTATCAGCATAATAATCAACAAGCAAATAATAAGTAGCACGCAACATGTAATAGAACAATATAGCATCTACTAAGTAGTCAGGAGATTCCTGTTCTTTCCAGTTCCAGAAGTCTATCCCTCAAAAGTACAAAAACTGCTCCAGGGATTCTAGCACATTTATAATTTGTGTTGGTTTACTTCTCCACTGCCATTCTAGGATGGTTAGCAGAAAGAACATTCATTGCATAATGAGTCAGAGGACCCACATCCAAATCCTTTCTCTGCCATTTATTCCTTGTGTGACTTTGAGCAACTCTTTCTTCTTTTTTGATATTTAGTTTCTTTGATCTATAAAGGAAAGGAGCTGGACTAGATGGCCACTGAGACCTAACTCCCAATCTCTAATTTTATAAATAACCTGGAATGATTTATTTCAGGTGTCTGAACATCACTATTCCCCATCTATAAAATGAGAAGGTTGGAATAGTTGACCTCTGAGGTCCAAGTTCTACATCTCTGACACTAAGGGTGATCTTGAGCAGGCCTCAGTTTATTCCTTTACAAAATGAGAGGATAGGTCTCTACAACATACAAGTTCCCTTCCAGCTCTAATTCTATGGTTTTGTTATTCTCTGAGTTGACAATGGAAAACTCTCTAGCCAAAGAAGAAGGAGGAACTTGGGACTCATGGCACAGGAAGCAGACTATGAATCTGGGTGAACTTGGGAGAAGACAGAAGCTCCTGTACCAGCTAGTACAGTTCTTGGTCTCAGCTGACTATCTTGTTGCCACAGGAACCTCTGACTTCTTTGGAGTTCATCAAACTCAGCCTTAATCACTGAATGGGTATGGCCTCAGTCAAACTGAGACCTGTGGAAGACCTTAGCCAAGGCCCATTTGGTTCTTGTTTAGGTTTTGATTGACTCATATTGAATGGAAATATCAGCCATTTCTACTTGGACAGAAATCCTGAGGGTCTCCCCCTCCCCGATTCATTTATTTAGATTTTTTGGACGAGGTGAAAAAGGAGATTCTTTGCCTCAGTTGCTCCCTAATTTTAATCACTGAATGGGTGCAGCCTCAATCAAAATGAGACCTGTTAAAGATCTTAGCTTTTAAGGCCAAAGTCTCCCATTTCAGGCAGGGCCATCTCCAGTCATTCTGATCTATCTCTGGCCACTGGCCCCAGAGCGCTCTGGAGGGGAAAGTGAGGTGGGTGACCTTGCACAACTCTCCCTCACTTAGATTCAATTCACTTGAATGTCACAGGATCACCTCCCTGAAGTCATGGTGCTCTTGGAGAACAAAGGACAAACGGCAATGGAACAAGAACAGACTCAGTAGGTGGCCCACTAAGGAGAAAACCTGCCATCCCTCTCCATCTACATGGGCCCCAAGCTTTCTTCCAACTTTGACCTTTACTCCTACATTTCCTTGCCATTGCTAAAACATGACTTTTGCTGTGTCCATCTTTTCCATGTTTTCTATTCAAAAATTCCTACTGTTCTAGGCAGCACAGGAGGAGGGAGCTATAGAGAAAGGGATATTACATCTCCTTTTCTCTTTAAATTGTCTCATTGATGTGCTTTTTTGATTTTATAGCAAAAATTATTTTTGACTAGGTAACTCCCTCATCCTGATACAAAGTTGAACTCTCCTTTTTGAAAAAAAAAAAAACAATTGAAAAAATTACTGGCAAAATGATCTTGTAGAGCCATTCTCCAATCAATAAATGGTCAAAGGATATGAACAGACAATTTTCAGAGGATGAAATTAAAACTATTTATAGTCATATGAAAAGGTGCTCCAAATCACTATTGATCAGAGAAATGCAAATCAAGACAACCCTGAGATACCACTTCACACCTGTCAGATTGGCTAAAATGACAGGAAAAGTTAATGATGAATGTTGGAGGGGTTGTGGGAGGGCTGGGACACTGATGCATTGCTGGTGGAGCTGTGAACGGATACAGCCATTCTGGAGAACAATTTGGAGCTATGCTCAAAAAGTTATCAAACTGTGCATACCCTTTGACCCAGCAGCATTTCTATTGGGCTTATATCCCAAAGAAATCATAAAGGAAGGAAAAGGCCCCACATGTGCAAGAATGTTTGTGGCAGCCCTTTTTGTAGTGGCTAGAAACTGGAAATTGAATAGATGCCCTTCAATTGGAGAATGGCTGAATAAATTATGGTATATGAATGTTATGGAATATTATTGTTCTGTAAGAAATGACCAGCAAGATGATTTCAGAGAGGCCTGGAGAGACTTACATGAACTGATGCTGAGTGAAATGAGCAGAACCAGGAGATCATTATACACGGCAACAACAGTACTATATGACGATCAATTCTGATGGACATGGCTCTCTTCAACAATGAAATGTTTCAAACCACCTCCAATTGTTCACTGAAGAAAGCCATATACACCCAGAGAGAGGGATGCGAAATGTGGACCACAACAAAACATTCTCATACTCCTTGATTGATGTTTGCTTACATTGTGTTTCCTTTATCTGATATATCGTTTGTGTAGATAAGATTTTTCTTGCACACCAATGATAAGTTTGGAAATATGTATACATATATTCGATTTGCCAATATTTTAACATAATTAACATGTAGTGGATATCCTGCCATCTAGGGGAGGGGTGGGGAGTTGGGGGGAAAAATTTGTAACGGAAAGCTATGTAAGGGTTATTGTTGAAGAATTACCCACACATATGTTATGCAAATAAAATAAAAATTAAAAAAAAAAATGATCTTGTAGGACAACATATGCAACATCTTATCTGAGCCTTTCCCCATCTGCCAGTGGAGGAAGATAGATTTTATGATCAGATCTCTGAGAATATTATTGTTTTTTCTCAATTACTCAGAGCTTGACTTCTTTTGCTGATCTTTTTCTGAATCCTAGTCTCTCGACTTTCAGACTTTTAGGCCACTTAGCCATCACTGCCCAAAACAACCAAAGGATGCCATGGTTAATGGACTCTACGGAGCAAGAGTACTCATGATTAAGAGTAAGATTGCCCGACCGATTACAACAAACGGAAATGTTTCATTTAAAATAATGGTGAGCACATTTTGCTGTGGCAAAAAGGCACTAATTGCATCCTGTTATCACATAATGGCATAATTCACTTACGCCCCAGCCTTGGCTAACTCTTTGAAATGCTTCCAAGTAGCTGAACATGGTCTTGCTGGAATATGCTTTTAAACAACAATATGAAAAATGTGTGTGCAGCTCCTTTTGGTCTTCATTAATAGTTTTAATGATTAGGCTGAGATTCCCCGCAAAGAATGGATCCTACAAAATTGCGGGATTTCTTCCTTTGGAAAAGAAAAACAAAAACAAAAAAACTAAGCATCCCCTCCGGTGTGTGTGGTTTTTTTTTTTTTTGTTTGTTTGTTTTGTTTTGTTTTGTTTTGTTTTTGTTTTTGTTTTTTTTACAGGAACGTAGACTGTTGCAGCTATCACATTTGTACTCATTATAAAGCAGATGGAAAACATTTACTTCCCAAAACCACATACAACTTTTAATGGCAAACCTCACCTCCTAAGTCATTTCTTTTAAGAAGCAAAACCGGCCTGGGATGAGCCACAGATGACCGAGCCTCTCTCAGGTTCCATTGAACCTGATTAAAGGAGAGCACAGTTTGTCCTTATGCAATCCCACTGGCCTTATTGGCACTAATTCCACAGCTGTTTTGTCACCAGAGCCCATCATGTGACCGCCTTGCACTCTGGTGAACATATTTGGGAAACAAACTAATGAGGCGATCCACGACAAATACACTTGCTCGGTCCCCTTTGGCTGATATTTCTGGGTTTATGTCATTTATTGTTCATTGTTAATTAAATGATAGCAAACAGCGGGTACTTTCTCCAACACTGGGCATTCAAAATGGAGCAGGGTAATATGATGGAAAAATTTGTTTTTGTGGAAATGTTCAACATGAAGTGATGAACCTTAAGTCTATGACGATAGCTTAAATGAGAGCACAGGCATTTCTGAAGACCCCAGATCGTTAAGGGCAGCAATATTTTAACAAGGGTATGTTCTTAATGGAACCCATGATGTAGTTCCATGGTAGAAGTCATTTTGTTAATTCTAGATTTATGAACCAATGGATTCCTTATTGAACTAAAATGCTAATGATGAAACGTGAACCCAAAATGAATGATTTTGCTTCTGGAAAAGAGAGAGGAAGAAAAAGAGGAAGAGGGAAAAGAAAGAAGAGGAGGAGGAAAAATTGGAAGGGGAAGAAGGGGAGGAAGGAAATGATGATGTGGAAGATGAGAAGAGATAAGGAAGAAGGAGGAAGAGGAAGAGAAGAAAAAAGAGGAGAAGGAGGAAGAGGAGGAGGAGAAAGAAGAGGAGGAGGAGGAAGAGGAGGAAGCAGAAGGGGAAAGGAGAAAAAAGTAGAAAAGAGAAGGAGGCATACTAAAAGAAACCTCTATTCTAACTATATAACAAGAGTCTGCTACTGGGTGGGCCTTCTGTTTACCTTTATATATGACTCTAAGCATAGGGCCTGACTCTCCACTTACTTACTTGCTGTGTGCATAAATGTTTCTTTTTTAATGGACATCTAATTAAGGAGTAACGATAACAGCCCAAGAGGGTATTTCTTACAGATTAATGACTGGCCAGGGGAGTTGATAATTTTAGGTTAATTCTCTACTTCAAAGATGTTTTGCTTTTAAGTTATAGCACATTGAAATGTCCTTTCCCTTCTCCCCCCCACCATTTCTCTTGTGGGAAAACTCCAGCCTGGCTTTCTTTTCTTTTCAGATACTCATACTCTATTCTACTCATTATGCCCAGCCACCTCTGGGAAAGCAGCCAGTACACAAAAAGGCTAGTTGAGTCACCAGAGAAATGCAAACAGGCTAAATAAGCAACAAAAAGAATTGGGCCCACAATAGAGGCAAACACTGTACACTGACTGATCAGTGATTGGAGAGGAATGAAGTGACTTCATACTCCCCAGGACCAGCTCTCCCTGAAGTGGACCCTGGTATATTTAGTAGGAAGAATGAAGGGATCACAAAGTAGAGGATTTGGAGATGGGGTGTGCCTTTGGTGTCTAAGAGTGAAATAGGTCAAGGTGGTAATTTTCAGAGAGTAGGAAGCACAGCTAGTAGTTTGAAGACTACTTATACCTAATCTTTAAAAGTTAAGGAACAAATTAAAACAACTCTGAGGTACTACATCACACCTCTCAGATTGGCTAAGATAGCAAGAAAAGATAATGATAGATGTTGGAAGGGATGTGAGAAAACTGAGACACTAGTGCATAGTTGGTGGAATTGTGGAACAATCCAACCATTTTGGGAAGCAATCTGGAACTATGTCCAAAGGGCTATCAAACTGTGCATACCCTTTGAATCAGCAGAGTGATTACTGCGTCTGTATCCCAAGGAAATCATAAAGGAGGGAAAAGGACCCACATGTGCAAAAGTGTTTGTAGCAGCTCTTTATGTGGTAGCAAAGAACTGGCAAAGGAATGGGTGCCCTTCAATTGGGGAAAGGCTGAACAAGTTGAGGCTGAACAAGTTGTGGCACGTGAAGTAATGGAATATTATTGTTCTATAAAAAATAATGAGCAAGCTGATTATAGAAAGGCCAGGAAAGATTTACATGAACTGATGCTGAGCAAAACAAGCAGAACCAGGAATACATTGTACACAATAACAGCAACTATGATCACCTAGAAGACAGTTCTTCTCAGTGGTTCAGTGATCCAAAACAATCTCAATAGCTTTTGGACAGAAAATACCATCTGCATTCAGAAAACGAACTAATGAGACTAAATGCAAATCAGCTCATGTGATGTTCACTTCTTTTTTCTGGTTTTTTTTATCTCTTCCATGGTTTTTCCCTTTTGCTCTGATTTTTCTCTCCTAACATGATTCATAAAGCAATGTGTATTATCAATAAATAAACTTACTACAATAAAAAATCAAGGAAGAAAGCTTTGCAGTTGTCCAACTTAATACAGAGAGAATAATAAATTTAGATCCAGGAGGGCCCTTAGAGGCCATCTAGTTTAATTGCATCATTTTACTTGTGAGGAAACTGAGGTCCAGAGAGGTGATTTGCCCAAAGTCACATATAGGACCCTAGATCAAGATCTGAGAGGAACCTCCAAGTCCAAATAGTCCATTCTCTTTATTTTATACATGAAAAACCTGAGGTCCAGGGAGAGGAAGTGATTAGCCCATGATGCATAGCTTAGTAAGACATAGATCCTTAAAGTAAAAAGTTAGCATCTTCTCCAGCAAATCTTACTGCCTCCCTATGTCATAAGAGAAAGCAGATACTTTGTGTAATAATAAAGATTGAACAGCTACCTGGATCCTCTCTCATCCTGGATTTCTTGGGAATCTGAGGGCACCATGTACAAGATGGCAAGGAATCCCAACGGAAGTCATGTCTGCCACCTCCATCAGCTACCTTTCAGAAAAAGAACCCCTGTGGCAAAGAGACCAGTCAGACCCACAAATTGCAGACCAGCTACCACCTATAGGGCAGGCAATCTAGGCTAGACATAACAGTGGGGCATCAGGGTATATGTGTTATGCAAGCCAAAGCTCTACAACTACTTCTTAGATCCTGTTAGAGACACCCCGGGACCCTGAGCCAAAGAGCTTTGGGAACAGCAGTGTGTCCAGGCTATCAATTCTACTTCCAGCAGCCACAACCATTATCCAGGAAAGCAATTTCTGGAGAGAGATGCGAATCTGGCAAATGGCTCTCAGGGTCCTATAACCCCTGCCATCTCAGCAGCCACAGCTACTGAAGACCAAGAAAAAAACCCTCTCCACCAAAAACTGGCACCATCATGTGACAGCAGCAGAATCTGCTATGGTTTTATCAGGAGAAATGACATGACATCAAATGTCTTGCTTTACTGCTTGCCTTCTCAACGTGAGGGAGGGTAAAGAATCTGGAATTCAAAAGTTTAAAAAAAAAAGAATATCCGCAATTCTCTGTCCATGTGATTGGAAAAAAAAATAAAACATTTCTAAAAAAAAGAATATCCAATCCTCGAGGGCAGGAACTGATGAGGTCCTGAATGGTGGGTTTGCTGGGCAGAGAGAAACTGAAGGCTTGATAAAATTGTTCCCTGGAGCAGGTAGGGAGAAGGCTGTGATACAGATCAGTTTAAATCCATGGTCCCACCCTCCAGGGAGGTTGTACAGTCAGATATTCAAGTTACTTCAAATCCCTGAGATCCACCCTCTGTAGAAGTTGGCAGCTTCACCTTGCCATGTCCCATCACAAATCCCAGTCATGTCCCTGAGGTTAAATTTTCCCCCTTAGGGTCCAAGCCATTCTTATTGTTCTCCTCTGGGCCAGTCTGCCATGACACTTCGTCTTGCGTTGTCTTTCCCCTGACCCCTCCCCGCCATGCCAAGTGGTATCCCTCCTAACCCTACCACACCTAATGGGGCTTCTCCTCTCCTGACCCCACTTCTTCTCCTTACAGCTAACTAACTCTTTTAGGGTGCTAAGTCCTTTTTAGGATTTAGCCTGACAGCTAAGGACAAGCCCCAATCTCAGGGGATGCTCCCTTTCTACTGGGTAATTATGAGTTCCACTGAGGAACTGGTGTTTTGGTGCTCTCCCAACTCTATTTCACATGTGCCAGTCTTAGTGTCTATTGCACCAATTATTTTGTTTGTAACATCTTCCCCTAAATAAACCTACCTCTTTGCCAAAGAGGATGACCATGATGAATTCTTCACATGAGCGAACCCTAACATTTGGTGCTTTTCCTCACGCACACGATCTGATACCTACATCACCCCCATCAGAACTACCCACAGTTTTCTATTTGTATCCCCAGCTCTTAGCACAGCATCTTGTACATAGCAAGCAATTAAAAAGGGCTTTTTATTCATTCATTCATCTATCCCTTCATCTAAATAAATCTGATAAGCAATTCTGTAGGAGAATATTGCCCCCCAAAACCTGTAGGCTAATTGGTTTCTGGAACTTGAATTTGTGGAGCTGGAAAAGATCAACAGAGATCTCCAATCCACTGCTCTCATTTTACAGTTGGGGAAACTAAGAGATGTGGTTTGAGAACCAACGTGACATAGGAGATGTAGACAGCAGATGATTGCAGGCACCAAAAGTTGGGGTTTGGTCATGTGAAGAATTCACAGTGTTCATTCTCCTTGGCAAAAGGTAGATTTATTTAGGGGAACAGGTTACAGACAAAATGAAGGGATACAAAAGACACAGGGAATGGTTAATACAAAATAGACTGGAAGAGCATAGAAAGGGGTTTTCCTGAAAGGGACATAGCACCCTGAAATAGTTAGCTGTAAGGAGGAGAAGTAGGATTGGGAAGCATAGTGGAGTTAGGGGAGATAGCAGATGGCATGGGGCAGGAGAGATAAGGAGCAAGACATCATGAGGTGGAGTGCCTGATGTGGCGGACTGACCCAAAGGAAGCAGCGGCCATGGGATATCCCACAAGAAGATTTTATAGGGAAAATTTAACCTCGGGGACATGACTGGGATTTCTACAGAGGGGGGTCTCAGGAGTTGGACATAACTTGTATTTGAGACCGGTCCACCTGCCTAAAGGGGGGAACCATGGAGCTAAACTGATCTCTATCAGAGCCTTCTGCCTGCTTGCCTCAGGGATCACTTCTTTAGTTTTTCTCCATCCAAAACATCATTCTGGATAAATTTACTGGTGTAAGTAATATACTGGAGACACGACTCATCCAAGATCACATAACTACTATAAAGCAGAGCCTGGATTTCAACATATATCCGCTGACTGTAAATCGAGCATTTCTTCCATTTCCAAACCAACACATTTTGTTTTATGTTCACTCTCCCAGAACCTGGCCCTCACATCTGTCCAATTTCATTTGCTTATTCCAAATAATGCAATTCCCACTGATTCAGCATTTACTCTGAGCAGAGCATACTGTGCTGGAAACGGATAGATAGAAGAAATAGTAAACCCTACACATAATATGTATATGATAAATACATAAATAACTGTAATGCAAAAGACAACAAACAAAGCATCAGGAGAAATCTCTAGACAGAAAGAACATTGTCAACTAGAGCAAAACTTAATCTGTCAGTCGCAATCCCGTATGAGGTCACCTAACTGACCTCCTAAATATGGCAACAGCAAAAGGATTCTGAATGCTTTTTGTCCTGCAGTATCAAATATTCTGCCAAAATTTACTCCTTTCTGTAAAAATAAACAAACACATCCAGCTCATAGTATACTAATTTGCTTTTATCTTTAATAAATGGTCAAATTATATGCATACCAAAGATTTGTTTTAAAATATATTTTTATGATTTATTATCAGTAAATGTTGGATTTGCATACCTCTTTTATTTTATATAATATTATAAAATTATAAAATATTATAATTATATATAATATATAAAAATTATATAAAATATAACATTATATTTTATATAACTGTATGCCTACAGTCACGTGAAAATTTCTTGCGTGAAAAGCAGTCGTGAGTGGAAAAGTTTAAGAAGCCCTCAACCAGAGGAGGCATTTGACCCGGGTTTCAGGATAGGAAGTATTTGGATAGACAGATATATTTCCCATATAGGGTAGGACATATACAGAGATGGGAAAAGTTCTGGACATAAACAAGTAACGATGAGTAGTCCAGTTTTGCTGAACTGCTGGGAAATAGGGGAAACATAATAAGGAGTCAAGTGAGCCAAAGTTAGGGAGGTAGGGTATCACCAGATTGGGAAGGCCTTCGAATGCTAAGCTCAGAAGTCAAGGGCTACAAGTGTTATTAGCTGTCAAGTTCCTTCAAGATGGAATTTTACAGATGCAGTGAGCTAGTCTGCAATTCTGTAACAATGCCCAGTAAGAACCAGAGCTCACCTTGGGAGGTATTTATGAACCTGCCGTGCCGGCTGCGTATTCCATGTGCAATGCCCTTGAATTCAAAATACTGAGCCTATACTTTGTTTATGAGGATTTTAATAGCTGTTTTCAATGGCCCCAATTCTCTCAGCTTTAGCAGTAGGATCCGGTAGGAATTAGATTTGCCCATTGACTGATATTCAGCAATTAGAGACGCTGCTCATCTCCCTGTAGATTTAGGGGCAAAACCTCTCGGAAGGACATGTTAAAATGTTGGCCACTGGGTCTTATTTTGAGAAATATGGAGGTCAAAGGCATAAATGCAGCAGGAAAACACAGAGATAGTTAACCAATAGGGAACCCCATAAAGACCAGCCACTTTATGCAAATACTAGCTATGTAGTCAGGAAAACAAAACTGCCTGAGAGTCAATAAGTAACTCAGACCAATCTAATCTATCATCAGACCCAAAGGAAAGTGACAGAGCATCATTTGTTGAATATCTAACTGTATCTTCCAGCCAGATAATTCATGACCTGAAATGGGCAAAACTGGAAAAAGGGAAAATTGGCATTCACATTGCCTAACATATCCAATCTCTCCGAGTGCAGCCTCAATACATTACATGTTTTGTAGTCTAAGACAGAATCAGGACAGGGCAAATGACAGACACACTTTATAGCAAGGACAGGGCAAGCCAATGAAAGTTGCTTTCTTTCAAAAAAAGAAAAAAGATTCCTATTCTTTATATTCTCCTTAAAATGTTGCTACTCAAAAACATCATGATACCATGGGGGGAAAGGTGTTAGGCTCGCAATAAATAAGGAATCCTCAGTTCCAATTTTATTTCTAATGCCCACTAACTAGCCATTTAACCTTGGACTAGTCACTTTTCAATTCTCTGAGGTTCCACTTCTCCTTTTTGAAAATGGGGGCAATGTTACTTGTACTGGCTATCGCAGGGTTGTTGTAGTTAAAGCACCTTGGGAAACTTCAAGTGCTACAGAAATGGATGTTGTTGAGTGAATAATTGCTGATACAGATGGGATGTACCAACAATCTTAATGCAGTTTTAAGTTTTAACTGCTTATTACAACTATTAAAGCTTTAATAGCTTAAAAGCATACTAAGACTTTTGGGATAGTCCTCTATATAAATACATACACATAAATACATGTATAATACATGCATATATATATATATATAACACAAATTTTATATAATTTATATTATATATGTATAATGTATACACATAAAATATAAGATAAGTTTTAATAGTTTGAAGCATACTAAGACTTTTAGGACAGTTCCCTGTATAAATACATACATACCTATGTGCATAAATACATAATATACATGTAAATACATGTAAAATTCACATGTACACATATAAAACATAAGTTTATATGATTCATATTATATATGCATAATATACCTGTGTATATAACGTAAAATAAAAACTTTTGATAGCTTAGCTTTATGATTTTTGGGGCAATGTAATGCAAACATGCATGCAAAATATACACATACACATATATGTTTTGTTTGGTTTCAATTATCCATGTATACATGTATATATAATTTATATATACATATATAATAACAAGTTTTAATAGCTTAAAACTACACTAAGAATTTTGGGACACTACATATACATACATATATAATGTAAACTATATACACACACATAAATTTTATATAATTCATACTATATATGCATAATAGACATAAAAATAAAAATATAAAATAATAAGTTTTCATAGGTCAAAATCATACTGAGACTGTTGGTACACTCTGTATATACCCAGAAACATATAAATACAGTATAAGTTTTATATAATTCATATGATATGTATGTATAAATATATATCATATATACACATAGACAATACATGTGTATATATGTATGTATATGTGTGTATATATGTAAAACACAAATTTTGGTTACTTGAAACTATACTAAGACTTTTGGGATATGCTGTATGTGTGTATGATACACATATCCATATATAAACCCACCTGTGTACATGCAAATGTAGTTTCATATAATAATATGCATACACATACATATCCACATATATATATATATACACACACAGGTAACTTTGAGTTCACAAAGATTTTTACATAAATTCTTTGTTCTGATCTTGCCAACAATCCTCTGAGGCAACTTCTAAAAGTATACATTTTACAGATGGGAAAACTGAGGCTAAGAGATGAGTGACTTGCCTACAGTCACATACACTAAGTATCAGAGATGGAACCTGACTTATCCCTTCTGGATTGGGATCTAGTCCTCTTTCCACTATAGCCTGCTGCTTGTTGTAACAATCCTGAATGAAACGTTGAGATGAGTTTGAGATATTTAAAGTTTTCATGTAGCAGACATGTTAAGGAGCTCTCACTCTCTCATTTTTTTTTTTTTTTTGAGGCAATTGAGTTTAAGTGACTTGCCCAGGGTCACACACATCCAGGGAATGTTAAGTGTCTGAGACCAGATTTGCACTCAGGTCCTCCTGACTTCAGGGCTGGTGCTCTATCCACTGCGCCACCTAGCTGCCCCCTCACTCTTTCATTTCTTGAAAGAGGAAGTGGGTACATGCATTGAGCAAATGTATTTTGCATTCATCAAATGAAAGTACAGATAGCATTTCCCAGAATACTCTGGGCCATAGGTTAATGAGAGAATGCACACAAAAGAACTGCTGATGGGAAGAGAGCAAGGGATAGAGACAAATTGATGAATGCAAAAAAGAGAAGAGTTTCTACTTTACGCAGCCAGGTTGGGAGTGAAAAGAGAAGCTAGGCATCTCAGTGGCTAGAGCTCTGGGCCTGAAGTCAGGAAGACCTGAATTCAAATCCAGATTCAGACACTTACTAGCTATGTGACTCTGGGCAAGTCATTTAATCTTGTTTGCCTCAGTTTCCTCATCTATAAAATAAGACAGAGAAGAAAATGGCAAAGCACTCCAGTATCTTTGCCAGGAAAACTCTGAATGGAATCATGGAGGGTTAGATACAATTGAAAATGATTCAACAGGGGCTTCTAGGTGGCGCAGTGGATAGAGCACCAGACCTGAAGTCAGGAGGACCTGAGTTCAAATGTGACCTCAGACACTTAACATTCCCTAGCTATGTGACCCTGGGCAAGTCACTTAACCCCAATTGCCTCAGCAAAAAGCAAAAAAAAAATGATTCAACATTTCAGCAAAATAATAAAAATACCTGACTTAAGTGGAAGTTGGGATGGTAAAGGTGAGATGGCAAAGGCAGAAGCAGAAGCAATGGTAGAAACAGTGTATTGCCATTTCCTTCTACTCATTTTACAGATGAGGAAACTGAGACAAACAGGGTGAAGTGACCTAGCATCACACAGTGTCTGAGGCTGCATGTGAACGTAGGTATTTCTGATTCCAGGCCCGGAACTCTATCTACTATACCACCTAGTTACTCCATTTATATGCATACTATATATACATACATATATGTATATATAGGTATATGTATATATATGTCTGAGAAAATATTTCTTACATCTTTCCAAATCAGCAAATCTGTAATTTAAAAAATCTTCCCAAATCTTCATTTATTGATGGGAAAAGAGCAGTATAAAGAACAAAGATGTTACTTCAATAATACCATTTCCCTTTTAATTGTAGCTGACAAGTCATATGTGACCTTCAAGTTGAAAGCAGACATTTTCCCTTTGGTGCAGTATGACACCAAAGTTATGACCATATGAATTATGGGAATTTATGAGCAGTGAATTAAAGATAACCTTTGAGTCATCTTTAACTCTTTAATCTCCTTTCCTCAACCCGTCCCCCATCCCATTGGTTTCTAAGTTCTCGTGTTCCATAATATTTTTCAGAGCAAGCTGAACTTTTGGCTACTTTCACAACCAAATTGAGTAACTGAGTATTACTCTATTAAATGAAATGAACTTGCTTAGATGAATCTGTGATCTTATACGTGGGGATATACTGGCTACTGACTCAGTTCCCACTTCCCTCCACATCTCCTCAATCTTTTCTTTCCATCAAACTCTCCTTGAATGATCTACCCAAAACACAGGAGGCCTTCCCCTACTTCTTTTAATTAGTTTTAATGGATAACAACAAAAAGTATTCCCTCAAGCTATACAATAAAGAATGAATGAATGAATGAATGCACAAGTGAAAAACATTTATTAAGCACTTCTTAAAAACTTCTAAGTATTGTGCTAATCCTGGGGATAAGAAGGCAAACACAAAGGTAGTTATTGTGCTCTGGCAGTTAGTAGTATGGAGAAGACAACATACAAAAGGGTGTGATAACCAAGGATGGGTACTTTGGTCCTGAGAAGTAAAGGCACAGTGAATGGGATCTTGTTGCTGTTGTTTAGTCCTGCCCATTACTTTGTGACCCCGTTTGGGGTTTTCTTGGCAGAGATGCTGGAGTAGTTTGCCATTTTCTCCTCCAGCTCATTTTAGAGATGAGGAAACTGAGGCAACAGGGTTAAGTGACTTGCCCAGAGTCACACAGCTAGTAAGTATGTGTGGCCAGATTTGAACTCAGGAAGATGAGTATCATTATTATTCCTATTTTATATAGGAGAAAAATAAATGTGAGACTTAAAGGAGATTTAGAGACTTGCTCAGGGTCACACAGCTAGTAAGTATCAGAGGCAGGATGAAAACCCAAATCTTCCTGATTTTAAGTCCAGCATTTTATCCACTTATAATGCAATAAATATTTTTTAAGAATCTATTATGTACCAGATAATGTGCTAAGTCCCAGAGGTAAAAAAAAAATGCCCCTGTCCTCAAGGAGCCTACAATCTAATAGGGGAAGATAGCACATAAAAGGAAGCTGAAAAGTGGAGGGGTGGATATAATGATGATGAGGAAATCAAAACCAAGTACACAGCTAGCAGGAAATTAAGAACTGGTTGGGCTTCATTTCTCATTTGTGCAATCATTGCCTCTATGTTGAAGTCTACTTACATCCATAATTTGTCTCCATATTGTCCTTTGGTCATGATTCACTCTGGCAGCAGAGGGAGAATAATGGTATTAAAGACATGTCTTTTTGCCCTAAAGGCTGACTTAGGCTCATTGAAAGCATAATACATTTTCCTAAATGCAATCCCGACTATTTTTCTCCTCCTCTTTTACTCTAAATCCAGATCTCTGTACTTGTTTGATACCCATTTTACACACACACACACACACACACACACACACACACACACACACACAGAGGAACTAACAAAATAGGTTTTTCATCAAGTTATCTATTATAATTTGAGAAATAGGTTTTCATCCAATTTGTTTTTCCTTTGTAGATGGTTAAATTAATCTCTTTCAAATAGTAACAATGGATTCTGCACTAACAAATACCTAAGGGAAACCTACATCTCCCTGTGGAGACAACTATGCTTGACTTACTATTGTTCTGTCTTTTGAATTTTATATTTCTTGTTTCATATATATGGTCTTTGTTTTGTTCCCCAGTCCATGAACAGTTTAGAGTGACTGTTTTCAGAGATATTCTACAAGAAGAATAATGTTAAGTCCCATTTGGAAACATATTGAGTATTTTCAGGTTTGGAAAGTGTTTCACAGATAATGATGGGATGATGTGACTTGCCCAAAGTCCTTTAACAATTCAATGGCACGGCCAAGATTCACACTTGGGGCTCCTGACTCTAAGGCCGATGTTCTGTTCTCTTCCTCAATCTAGGTCTTGTCTCTTCTTGGACAGCATGTTGGCCCACCCTTCTAACTTTAAGCATTGATTTAGAAAAGCTAAATTATGATGACTGGAGCTTTACTAGTTACAGCGATCACTTACAACATATTCAGAACACCGCAGAACACAAAGTCACATCATATCTGAGCTCAGTCTAAGGTAGCCACAGCAGTGTAAAATCAATATTCAAAATTTCTGGCTTACCTGAACCACCCAAACACCAGCAATGAAAGAGTGCTGACTTTGGTGTCTGGTGTCCAAGGGTGACTTCTTAGTTGTGTTCCTGGCAAGTCCTTTCATTTCCCTGTGCCTCAGTTTGCACTCCTCAACACACTGGAGTCAGAAGGCAGTTTGTGAGCCATTAAGAGCTACAGAAATATTATGATTATCCTAGTGCCTGAACACATTTCTTACCAAGTGGACCTTGTGAGCAGCTCAGTCCTGTAGCACCAAACAAGGAAGAGCACAGTAATTAAGCGTACTAGTTGTATCCATAGGCTTCTGATGCCATTTCTAAATGCTGATTAAGTTTCATCCAAAGAGCAGCTGAGGAGCCTGTGCCCAGCTAGCTCTTGGCATTTCTGCTGAGCCACATAAAGAAGGGAGCCACACTCTTTCATTCAAAACCCATCTATCCAGAGCGAGGAGGGTTCAAACAGACATTCATCTCAAAGCTACTTTAAATGGTACACTTTCCCCAGTTCTCCTGATGTGGGTTTCATGTGAATCAGCAAGAGTGGAAAGATCCAACTTCCAAGTCACCAAGCCATCCTTCATTTGCTAAGGACAGACCTAATTACAAAATAGCAACCCTGCCTGTGCCATTTAGAAAGTAAGGTGGGGGTAGGGATGGAAAAGCAAAGAAAAAAGAAAAGAAGGATTGAGAGAAGGGGAGAAGAAGGGGAAAGGAAGCAGAAGAAAAGGGGGAAAGGGCCAAAAGAGAAGAAGAATCAAAAGATGAAAGGAAAAATGTGCAGAAGGGAAGGGGGAAGGAAAGGGGAGAAAGAAAAAGACAGGAAGATAGGAGAAGGGTAAGAGGAAAGAAAAAGGGAAGGGAAGAGAAAGAAGGGAGAAAGAAGGTGAAAGAAATATTAAAGGGAGGGAAAGGAAAGGAGAAAAGGAAACAAAGTGTAAGAAGGGAGGAGAAAGGAATGGGAAGGAGAAAGAAAAAGGGAAGGAGAATTGGAGGAAAGAGAAGGGGAAAGATAAGGAAAAGAAGGGGAAAGGGAAGTGAAGGGGAAGTGGGAAGGAAGCATTGGAGTCTGTTGCTGAGAATAAAGGAGCTCTGCTGAAAAATCAGATGGGCCAGGTATTGCTAAACCAACTTGTCATTTATAGACATGCCTTGGAGTTTCAATGGAGACATTTAAGGGAAAATGAAACATGTCATTGCTCTCCTCTGAATCTCTACATGTGTCCTGCAGCTGACACCTAGGAAGCATAGCAATGAAGGGAAAAACCCAAGAACATAGCTAGGTAGCTTCCTGCTAGTTAGTCCTCTGGACATGGAAAGAGAAAGGAGTTCACAATGGTCTTTGGAGATGTACGCAGAGTTTACCAAGCTGAGAATGGGACTCTGGTTATTACTTACTTCTGGCTTTGGGGTAACTCATGTTTCATTGGGGCTCTTTCAGTTATTTTATAAAGGGACACCAATCAGTTAGGAAACCCAAAGGTTCTGACTCAGAGCAAAAAGTTCTTCCGGGGGAGGGAATATCACTAAAAAAAGGGGGGGGGGGGGAAGTGGGACAAGGCCATAGCAGCCTGATTAACAGAGCAAGATGAAGTCAGAAAAAAAACCACCTGCAACAAGGATGGAAGGGGAAAGGCAGGTCAGGAAAAGGGAAGGTGAGTGGGGGGAAGTAAAGGGGAAGGGAATTTGGAAAGGTGGGGGAAAAGGAAGAGAAAGAAATTGGAACGTAAAATGGAAGAGATGGGAAGGAAAAGAGAAAGGAAGATAGGATGGAAGGAAAGGAAAAGAAAGGTGGAGTGAGAGAGAGAAAAGAAGGGAGGGAAAAACAATAGAAGGAGAAGGAAAAAGAAAAGGGGGAGAGGCAAAAGGAAAAGATTGGAGAGAAGGGAAGGGAAAGGGAGAGGAATGGAAGGGGAAAGGAAGATGAGAGGAGAGAAAGAAGAGAGGGGGAGAAAGGAGGATTAAGATTTATCCTTGGTACAAAGTAACTCTCCAAAAAACAAAACAGTCTACAATCAGCAACAGGAAAAGAGATCTTAACTAGCAGTTGTATGAAGAGATTCCATGTTTGGTTCTTAAATTATGGCTGCTTCCATATGAAAGCAACCCTCCACACCGAGCAGGCAGCGGCCTTTATATCCTCTGGCACCATCCTGGTTTTTTTATTGCACTAGAAACCAATGTTGAATTTCCTGAATAATTACATAAATAAACCATGCACTTTACTTATTTGTGTGCCCATATTTAATGATATATTGTGCATGTAACTTTCAGAAATATGATTTATGGCATTTTATATTACCACAGAGGGGTGTTTACTTGAAATATGTACTTGGAAAATATCATATAAAATGATGTTATTTGATATATATTCAGAAATGATCTGATTTTTCAAGAAAATGCAAGCTGAAAAACCTAGTTCCAATTAAATCATTCTGAGAGTGTTCTTAATTGAATTCTCAAGTTTAAATGATGTAACAGACTAATGAGCATAAACATATAAATTATATTTATTTCATTCTCTGTTGTGATGTTTGGGATTGAAACTGTGCAAATGGGCTGACTGGTGCTTCCTTCCAAGGGTATAAACCACATCCAGATCCCTAACGTCTAACAACTTTAAACATATGCAGGGAGATTTAGAAAGCAGCTTTTGAAGGCCAGCAGCCACACATATTTAACAACCCATCAACTTCTGATTTTATCGAGAGGCAGAGAATTTTATCCAGTCCAAAATATATCCCACTCACTCAGCTGCTCTCTGCTCCCAGTTTAGGGTCCAGGAGACAACTCAGGGAGGAAAATCAACTCCTTCTAGACACAAGGACATTTTGATTCAGAAAGTTTTATGCTCATAAATTGACCTACTCATTGGAGACTCCTTATATAAAATACAGCATGCAGAATGGAAACAATTCAAGGGCCCTGTCTCCACACATGTCTCCCAGTACAGTTTGATGGCGGGCTGGACTCCATGGTCCAGCTATTCTACGTATGTTTGTAAAAGTTGGCTGATTCCTATCAATAGTTTGGTCTTCACCAAAAGAAGTCTTCACCTGTTGGCTGCTGTCCTACTGAGAAGTCAGCATACCAAAATGCTATTTAAAGCTCCATCAATTAGCATTAAAATCACAATATAACTTTACACGATCATTCTGTCAGTCAAAATGCATATTTCTAGCTCTGTACTAATCACTGGGGATACAGAGAAAGACAAAAAACATAGTTCTTGCTCTTAAGAAGCTTCCATTCTAAGCAGAACCAAGAGAACATTGTATGCAGTAACAAGATTATGTGATGGTCAACTGTGAGGGACTTGGCTCTTCTCAGAAATGCGGTGATTCAAGGCAATTCCAATAGACTTTGGATGGAAAAGGTCATCCACATCCAGAGAGAGAACGATGGTGACTGAATGTGGATTGAAGCATAATATTTCATTTGTTTGTTCGTTCGTTTTTTTTTTCTTTCTCATTTTTTTTTCCTTTTTGGTCTATTTTTCTTGTACAACCTGACAAACATGGAAATGTTTAAAAGAATTGAACATATTTAACTTATATCAGATTACTTGCTGTTTTGGGGAGGGGAAAAATAAAGGAGGGAGGGAGAAAAATTTGGAACACAAGAGTCTTACAAAAATGAATGTCGAAAACTATCTTTACATGTATTTGGCAAAATCAAATACTATTTTAAAAAGATTTCATTCTAATGGAAGAGAGAACATGTATATAGATCCATAGATACAAGATAGATTCAGAGCAGAGGGAAGTTAACTTTAGATCCAACATTCTTAACCTGGATTCTAAAAGGTCCAAAGACAGACTTCAGGGAGTCTGTAAAGTTGGATGGGAAAAAATATACATCTTTATTTTTCACTAACATCTAAATTAAATTTAGCATTTTTTCAATTACGAATGTAGACAACAAACACGATTTTGAGAAGGGGTCCATGGACTTTACCAGTTGGCCAAGGGGGCTCATGACACTTTCTTAGAGGGAAAGACTAGTAGCTGGTGGGAGCAAGGTGAGGAGGGGGGATTGGGCTAGTGCTTGGAAAAGGACTCTTGCAGATGGTGGCATTTGAATTGAATCTTAAAGAAATTCAGGGAAACAGCAGTGGAGGTGAAAAAGGAGAACAGTTCAGGGATGACAGCCAGTTCAAAGGCAGATGGAGTTTCCATGTGCAAACTGGTCAATGGAGTTGAACTGGAGAGTTCATGGAAGGGAAGAAAGTAGCGAAAGACTGAAGATGCAGGGATGAGTCTAGCTGTGAAGAGATTCAAATATCAAACAGCACATGATCCTATATATGATCCTAGAGATAATAAGTTTATTGAATTGGGAATCTAGGGTTAGGTGGGTGATGTGGTAAGAGCTATGGTTTTAGGAAAGTCACTGGCAGCTGGATGGAGGATTGATTGGTGACTCTTCAAATAATGTCATGCTAACTGAACCTTCTGAACAAAGTATTGGTTATTTCAACTGAGGCAGATAGAGGTTAATGGAGTTTCTTAGCAAATGATAGAAACAGGATTTTAGCACAGGTTTTCCCTCTCCAAACAGACTATATCCCAAATGAACTTGACCATAAACAGATGCATAATCCCAGAGGAAGAAAGGAACGGCCACTCAGGGTGAGGTTAGTCTGGAATTATGTTGCCCTCCAGTTTCCAATCTCTAAGCAATCATTTTTGTCCTATTACCCACCCCTTGGAAGGCAGCAAAGTAGATTAATTCTGAGTAGGGAGGAAAGAAGCCATAGTTTTTCAGAGAAACTACAAATAGACTGAGGTTGGAGCAGAAAATTTTCAATCTCTGATGTGGGTTGCTGGGGGAGGCTCTGATTCTGGATTGGTTTATGAGACTACCGAAGCCCAGGACTGAACAAATGATGGCATGCGATAGTGATAAGGAGGCCATATTTCCCATGCATCAATATGCCACCAAAACCAGGGGACTCATAGATAGTCTTCATCTCCAAAGACACATTTGGATTCAAGGCTCAGTGAACCTTGTCTAGGGCTAAATTTAAGGTTCTTCTTCACTCCCCAGCCAAACTGGGCTTCTATGGAAAAGCAGACTCCACTGCAATCACTTACTCAAACATAAAGGAGATGGAAGGAACATGGGGATCACAAAATCACAGATTTAGAGCTAGAAAGGACCTTAGAGGCGATTGAATTTGGTTGCCTCATTTTATAGTTGAGGAAACTGAAGCTCAGAGAGGATAAGTGGCTTATTCAGGGTCACACAGCTAATAAGTTTCTGAAGTGGGATTTGAATAAAGTTCTTCCTGATGAAATCTAGAGCCCTACCCACTATGCTAGGGTAGACTTCTTGGAAGAGTTTAAATGCTTTTCTTCTGCAGATGTCAGGTTGAGGACCAACTTCTGCCAACACTTTGTTGTTAGGTCAATCAGGCAACATTTATTTAGCTTCTGTTCTATAGGGGCAAGAGTTCGGGACTGAAAGCCAAAGGACTTATGATCCGATCCTAACTACTATTTATACCTTGGATGATCTTGGGCCCCTTCCTGCCTCTCTCTGGGCTTCGTTTTCCTCCTAAGTAAACTTAGGACTAGACGAGATGATTCCTAAGGTTCTTTCTAGCTCTCAATCTATGCACCCCTCAAACTACAGACCTTACAAACCTTAGGGACCATATAGCACAGCCCCCTCATTCTGCAGATGAAGAAATGGAGTAATAGCAAGGTTAAATGAATTGCCCAGGGTCACACAGCGTTGAGGTAGAATATGAATTCGGGTCTTCCTGTGTCTAAGACCAGTGCCCTATATACCATGCCAGGAAAGACAACAAACTCAGTATTCCACTTATTAAAGGAATCCAATGTTAGAGTGCCACATCTAAGGCCCGGCATTCCCATCAACTGCTCCAATTTATGTTTATTAAAAGCCTACTATGTGCCGAGCATTCACCAAATAACACCACCAAGGCAAGCAAGTCAACCTAGCTGGAGTGGGAAGATACCTGGAGGAAGAAAAAGAAGAAATCACATATTCACCTCCTCTCAAACCTAGATGGAAACAACCTAGGGGATGAAAGGAAGGAGTGATGGAAGGAGAATTTGGAACTCAAAATTAAAGAAAAAGAACGGTAAAAATAAAATATAAATGAAAGAAAGAAAGAAATATAAATTAAAAAGAAAAAGAAAATTTTAGAAATAAATAAAATGAAACAAAGAAAAAAGTAGCATCCCAGGGTCTTAAACCAAGTTATGGTTGTTTTGATAATAGCAATCCCCAGATCACCCTCCCTGCCTCTGGGAGAGCCCCAGTAGCCTTCATCCTGCTCTCTTATGGAGAGAAAGCCTGGCAACTGTCCCTGAATGGTCTGTAGTTTTCTACTTCTTCTGCAGTCACAGACACTGAAGACCTGGAAAAGATTGCCGAGGGCTTTGACTCCATCAACAAATCAACATTAGAAATGAATTTGGGTTTATCTGAAAAAATAACTCTATAGTATATCCTTTGCTGCTAAATTTTGAGGACCACGAGCCCTTTTTAACTAATTTGTTGCTGAATCCTATATGTATTACCCCATTAAAGTGTGAGCTAATCTGCTATTTAGACTCTCAGCACTTCTCAGTGTTTTGTATGTAGCACTGAATAAATGCTTTTTTCTTCATTTAGTCATTCCAGAAAGATGTATTGCTATGCCCAGTCTTTCATATTCAATGGTGAGAGAGGATATAAGGAAAGTTGAAAACATCATATTTTTCCTCACAGATCTGTAAGTCCTTTGGGCTGAGGGAATCACAAAATCTCAGAGCTGGAAAGGATCTCAGCATCTATTGAATCCAACTTATACCTGAAAAGAAATCCCCTCTATAACACTCCTAACAAGTGGGCATCTGGACTTTACTGGATAGCCTCCAATGAGTGAGTGAGAACCCATTCCCTCTCAAGATAGCCCCTTCTGTTTTGGGATAGCTCTCATGGCTAGGAAGGCTTTTCTTGACATTAAACCTAAACCTGCCTCTTTGCCCCTTTGACCCATCCATCATTCCTCACTCTGTCCTCTTGGGCCAAGAAGACCAAGATCAATTCCTCTTCTGTGACAGCCCTGCCATCATAGCCTTCTCAAGTCTTCTTTACTCTCTATTAAGCATCCACTGGAGCCCAGTGGTCCTTGTGCAATTCAAATGGAGCCAGGCCATTACTGCAAACAGAATTTTCCTTCTTATTTAATTCTTAGGCTTGAACAGCCCCAGAAAGTTCCAGCAACATTTCAGTAGCAGAGACAACTGGTTTTAATTACCGATCTCACTTCCTGTAAATTAGGATTTCAATAATCTACAAATGCTAATTTAAACCTGCTCTTGCTCCCGCATATAGTAATGAACACAGAGCAGATTATCCTCTGAAGGGCAATCCAGAGGCCCACAAATCACCAGGTGCATTTCCTCTGTTTTTTTGGTGATTCCAAAAAGATATTATTAAGCTATAACACCTTAGTCATTTTCAAGCTCTAGGCACTTAAAGGGCTGAATTTTCGATTGCTTTTTTATATTCTGCCTGCGCCTAGTTTCCTTACTGTATGTAAAGTTATTAAAGCTGTCTGCTCCAATTTTTCCTCTACTTAGGAAGATATGACAAAAAGATGAAAGAGACTACCTTGAATCTCGAAAGGCTAAACACCACACACACAAAAAAATGGGAACAGGAGAAAGCATAAAGACAATGAGAACACGTCTCCAAAGGGAGTTTCTATTCATTGAGTGGTCACTAAAAAAGCACTGAACTAGGAAGATGTGACATCATAGTGGGCCTGGGGTTCCACCTCTGTCGCACGTAGCTGATGCTGTTTTTTTTATTAGTCTGTGTAATTGAAATGCTACTTGCCCTATAATGATTTGCTTTACTGAGGGGGAAAAAGAGACATTGCTTCTCTGGAGTACATTTGGAAAAATACATACACATATACTCACACACACGATTGTATGACAATTAGACTCAGCTCATACTTGGAACTCATTTCCACAGTTTTGTAACTAGCAAGGGATGAGTGGGGCTTTGCTCTAGGATGCTGCTATCTGGGAGGGGTATGTATATGTGTTATGTGTGTTGTGATGTTTAAAAAGTTCAAGCGATCTAATTTCTGTGTAGTTATTTTATTAATAATGCCAGAATTTTAATAAAAGGGCCGGGGTGCTCTCAAGTACCAAAGACAATCATGGCAGCGGGCTCACAGTTTATATGACCCTGGAAGAGGGATATTCCTAAGGGTGGCCATCAGCTCTGATTGGTTAACAATTAATGAGAGGTGGGCTTTATGAAGAGAAGGGATTCAAAATGTCATTATATCTCTATTTGACAAAGAGATTATTATACCTATATTCAGACCACCTCTAGCTTAAGCAATCCAAAGCTTTTCAAACTGTGAATTGCAACCCCATATGGGGTCTCATAACTGAATGTGGAGGTTGAGAAATCATGATTTATTATCAATAAATGTTTGATTTATACATCTATGTGCCAGGGTCATGGAAAAATTTCTACAGCAAAAAAGGGTGGGGAGCGGAAAAGGTTTAAGGAGCTGGGGTCGAGATGAAGAACCTGTTTCCTCCATCCAAACCTGGGTGGAACAGCAATATTCAGAAAGAAGAGAACGACAATCCTATCTTTCATTAGCCCTGTCCTTGAGAGATTGGACAAGGGACAGGAAGAAAAGAAGCTGTTTTAATAATAGATTATTAATATAAGAGAAATGCTTATTTCTCTCATTGTGTGAGGGCTTCTAGTAGAAGCCTCCTGGTGGGATCTACCATCTTCACATTTAATTCATAGTTCTCTACTGGTGTTTGAAACCAGGCAATTCAAGCATCTCCTAATCCTAAATTGACATACAACAGTACACCTCTCATGTGTCCCACTTTTTCCTTTATTGAGAATGGACTGTCGCTTCTTAGAGAATGACAGCATCTGGGGTTTGACTGTACCTCTGTGCCATCCCACCCCCAAGAGCTGGTTTTTCTCCAGGTCAAAGTATCCCTGGTTATAGATCTGTCACCTCATTCTACACAAATGTGAGAAAATATACTAAAATCTCTCTTCTGCAAAGCTTGACCAGTTTGTGATATGATGCCTTTTATTCTGTAGCTTCCTCTCTACTCTCTCTGTGAAACGTGGGTTTCGAGGCTGGGGAATGGGAGAGGAATTGATGGGAGATACAGTAATAGGAAGAAAGAGGTGTGATAAGAAGGGTGGTACAGTGGTGATGAGGTGCTTCTCTTTGTCTTCACTATGATAAAGTAGCTAGTGGGGGATTGGAGTTTCCTGCTAGGGTCAAAACAGTCACATAATGGTTTGGTGGAGAATTCATCGATTTTTAAGTCAGAGGACTGGTGTTCAAATCTTACCTCTGATGCTTCTTACCTGCGTGACTTTGGACAAATCATTTAACAATATCTTGGGGCTTCATTGGATTTCTCTACAACACATGGGGGCTGGATTAGATAGTCTCTATGGCCCTTCCAGCTCTAGTCCTACAAATTCAAAAACAGTCATGGAAGCTTCTACCTTCTCTAGAGTTCACCCAGCTTCTGGGTCCATTCCTTACTCCTTAAGTCCAAAGCCCAGAGTTTCTTCTTCTTCACTTGAGGACCAGCTCTGCTGCAAGCAGCATGAGGTGAATGGGGAGTCTTTGCCCCATTTCCAGGCAGTCTAGCTACAGAGAATGAAACAAGTCTAAATGTTAGTTGCCTAAAACTTCTGGGTTCAAAGCAGCTTCTCTACTCTTTGGGGGACATCCAATATCTAGGAGATGTTATATTATGCAATGCTGATCATTATTATGCAATGTTTATTTGCTTCTTGATTCTCTGTTAAGGCAAAAACAAGGACCAGGCTGAGAACTGTATGCAGTATACAAGTAGGTTTATCTGCTTCTGTGGAAAGCCAATTCTATTAGATCAAGGTCATATGACTAAAGCTCACTTGAAATATAGTGAATTCATGAAGGAGGTGGGATCCATCTATGAACAGGAAGTCAAGTGCTGAATTTGGGTTGGGTAAATCTGTAAATCAACACGCCACATCACAATGTATCAGGGCTGCCCCGTGAAAAGGCTGAGTTAAGAGAAAAAGGGTCACTGACTCAGAGAGCCAGAGAGAGTTTGACACTTCTTCAGCACTTTGGCCCAGTAGAGAATGCAAAAATTTCGGGGTGAGCATGGGACACCCCAGGCCATAGATTCTTGTTGCTAAAGAGGAGGAAATGAATGGCTGAGAACCCTATAGGGCAGTTAAAGAAGTATTATGGTTTTTATCACAGATTTTCCAGTGGAAATATGGTAAGAGTTTAACGGATAGATTCAATTTCTCGTTTTCGGGAACTTAGACAGTACTTGGGATTTTTAGAGTTCCATAGTATTTCTTTGAAACTTATTTTATATGATTCTGTCTCTTGCTCTCACTCTCGCTCTTGTTCTCTCTTCCTCTCCCTTTGGTATTATGGATTGGGACTCCCCAAAGATTCACAGGGATGTACACACAGTTGACACACACATTGCCCGAGTTAACTCAGTGTTTGGGAAGCTCTACACGAAAGTGTGGGAGAGGAGAGGTATTAGATTGACTACCAAACTGAAGGTCTACAGAGCCATTTGCTGACCTCATTGTAGTATGTCTGTGAAACCTGGACAGTCTACCAGCACCATGCCAGGAAACTGAATCACTTCCATTTGAACTGTCTTAGGAAGATTCTGAAGATCACCTGACAGGATAAGGTACTGCATGCTGAGGTCTTCTCTGCAAAGGCCCAGCATTCAAACTACTGCAGAGAGCAGAACTCTGTTGGGCTGGCCGCATTATCTGAATGTCAAATGTACACTTGTCAAAAAGATTATTTTACAGAGAACTCACATAGGGCAAGCGCTCCCAGAGAGAGAAATACAAAGATACTCTCAAGGTCCCTCTTAAGCACTTTCGGAGTGATTACATGGCATGAGAGACACTGGCACAGAACTGCCCAGCATGGGTGCCCTCATCAGAGAAGGTGCTATGCTCTATGATTTAGCTCAGAAGAAATGTGAGATATGAAGTTAGAAAACTCACATAGGGCAAGCGCTCACAAAGTAGTCAGAAAAAGCAATACAAAGACACTCTCAAGGTCTCTTAAGCACTTTACAACTGATTGCATGGCCTGAGAGACACTGGCAAACTGCCCAGCATGGGGTGCCCTCATCAGAGAAGGTGCTGTGCTCTGTGAGCAAAGCAGGAGTGATTTAGCTCAGAGGAAATGTGAGATGAGCAATTAGAGAAGCACCCCAAATGTCCATATTGACTATGAGTGCCTGGCCTGTGGTAGACCACTACAAGCTCATAGTGGTCTGATCATCCATAGTCAGACACACAGTAACTTGACTCTAACACAGTTGTGTCATTTTGGTCTTCTTAAAGAAGAAAACCAACCAACATGCTTTCCAGAGCTGAAATCCATTCAATCCGCCAACCCAGTGCCCATTCATCCCAATCCTGTTCTCTTGCTTACTTGAGGGGAGAATATGGAGGGAAGTGAACACACTTGACTGTATAATTCTGTCTTCCCAGAAGTACACATCACCATGTCCTAGCCTTGGGTATGTTTTAGGAATATCTAAAAGACTATAGATGTGCCTAGAGCTGTTTCTGGGCCCACTTGGGAAGTAGATGAAATTTGTCTTTTGTGACTCATTTTACCTTTCTGTGCTCTTTTTCCTTTTCTCTGAAATTCCCACCTCCCAAGGGGCCCCTGCCTGCTCCCCTCTTGTCAGAGGAAAAAGCTAAGAACACTAAGGTGTTCTAATTGTGTGAACATAGGTGGCTAATCTTCAATTTCCACATCGCCAAAATGGTGGCGGTAAAAGCAGTTGCCTGGCTTTAGGTCAATCCAGCATCAGATACTCACTAGCTGTGTGAAGTTGGGCAAATCACTTAAGCCCTGTTTTCCTCAGTTTCCTCATCTATATTGTAGCACTCTTATCTCCCAAGACTGTTGTGAGGATCAAAGGAGATGATATTTATAAAAGCACTTAGCACAGTGGCTGGTACACAGTAAACAGCATTTAAAAGTTACTGCTATTGGCTAATATGAAAATATAATTTACAAGAGTGCATATATATAATGTATATCCAAATACTTGCTTTCTCAAGGAATGGGGAGAGGAGAGAGGGAGAGAATGAAGAACTCTAAAGTTGTAAAAAAAATGTTAAAAATTGTTTTTAAATGGAACTGAGAAAACATAAAATTAACATGCTAAAAATAAGTATCATCATCATCATCATCATCATCATCATCATCATCATCAACCAGACAACATCTGGGACACTCTTTTTAGTTCTCATGTCCCAATTTAGGAAAGATATAAATATGCTTGAGAGGGTTCAGAGTAAAATTTCAGTTCTATGTAAGGAAACTTTTTTCTACTGATTAGAGATTTCTACAAGTGGAACAAGTTGTATCGTTAGGTAGCAGGTTCCCCCTCTCTCAAAGTCTTACAACAAAACCAGGATGACTTCTTGGTAGGGTTATTATAGGAAGGGGCCTTTTCAGACATGGAATGAACCAGGTGAACTTTGAGTGCTCTTTTACCTCTGTGATTCTATCTATCTGATATCTATCTGATGCTGAAACATTAGAACATGGTTTACTCCTAAGGGAAAGCTTGGTCCTACATGTATTTTCTTTTTCTTTCTTTCTTTCTTTCTTTCTTTCTTTCTTTCTTTCTTTCTTTCTTCCTTTCTTCCTTTCTTCTTCTTTCTTTCTTTCTTCTTCTTTCTTCTTCCTTTTTTTGCTGAAATAATTAGGGTTAAGTGACTTGCTGAGGGTCACACATCTAGGAAGTGTTAAGTGTTTGAGACCAGATTTGAATTCAGGTTCTCCTGATTTCAGGGCTGTTACTCAATCTATTGCACCACCTAGCTGCCCCCCTATGTGTATTTTCACCAAGCTAGATGAACCTCAGTGCTAAAATAAATAGGGAAGCTAAGAAGAGATGGTTATTTCCCTTAGAAAAAGGATTCTGCAAGAAAAAAAATCCCTGCATGCAACTGTTACATTGATCAATCAGAGAATATCAAAGACTCATGGAATCTTCAAACTGGGAAAACCATTAGAATTAAACTATTTCACTATTCTATCATCCCATTTTGTAGATGAAGAAATCAAGGTCAAGAAAGATCACCTTGCCCCATTTCATTTAAAGCATAGTTTCAATTTACCCTAATCCTGAGTTAAATACAACTTTCCTTTACTGAATCAAGTATTTGAAGAAATAGTCCCAAATGTCGATCTAAATAATTAGAACCGGCTTCAGTGTTTATATCTTTAAACCCCAGGGCCGACATCATTCTCTTTTTGCATGGCTGGCATGAGTTTGACTGGACCAACGATGGGAAGCCAGCTGGGGCTCAGTGGCAGTGTCAATGAAAATGGATTTTCCACATCTTGCAACAAGGCCATTTCCCTGTGACTATTGATATTGTGTCACCTGCCTGACTGGAAATCCATCAACATTTTGGGGTGTTTGTCTGGCTCTGGGTAAGGCAAGTCAATAGATCTGAAAGCAACTACCTCTTAGGGTGGCATTCTGAAATTCAGGAAAGGAGACTGGGCTAAGAGGTGGTTCCTCATTCCATCTCTGCACTAACATAATGGTGTGTTTTTGGACATGTCTCTTTACTTATGTGAACTTCGATTTCCCTGTGGGTAAAATGAGAGGAAGGTTGGCCCATAGGATCTCTAATATGTTTTCTAGCTCTGCCATTCTATTATCTACAAGCTTTAAACTTTTCGAATAGGCTTTATTCAAGATAGTCCACAATATTTAGCAACTGTTCATTGGTAGGACAGATCCTATCCAAATAAACAATGTGAATAAATGAGGTTGGCTTATATTTGGCAGGTATTCGGTCATATCATCCAAGCAATTCAATTCAATTTGGTTTATGTCATAGTCTATTCAACAAACATTTATCAAGCACCTGTTGTGTACCAGGCACTCTGCCAGACACTGTCACTAGAGATACAAAGACAAAAATAAAAACCCCTGGTCTCAGGAAGCATCTATTCTACTGGTGAGAGTGGAGAGGGGGGTATAATACATACCTAAATAAGCATGATACAAAAGAGAGAGTGATGGAAGCAGAGGAAGGGAGACTAGTGCTATGACAGAAGTTGAGGATGAAGAGGGATGAAGGGAGAACAGTTGGGAGATGGCCTCCTGAGCAGAACTTTGAAGAAAGATGAGTATTCTGAAAGGGAAAGATGAGAAAAGATCATACTCCGGGGCTAAGGAGACCACCTGTGGGAACTCATGGTGTGCTGCTAGAACAAATTGGAACTGAAAAAGCACTGAGTTGATAGCTAAAATCATTAATTACAATTCTTAACAACAAGAAAAGTATATCTCTTTCCCTTCCCCCCGCCCAGATCTGCCCGGTCGGGCCCAGCCCGGCCTGGCCTGGCACCAAGGGGCACCAGAAGTCTCTCGGCAGACGCTCAGTATATATTGGCCTCTTAAAGTTGGGAAAAGGACAACAGCTTTGAGTAACAAAGATGCCTCCTAAATTCAAGCGCCACCTAAATGATGATGATGTCACTGGTTCCGTGAAAAGTGAAAGAAGAAATCTTCTAGAAGAAGATTCGGATGAAGAAGAGGATTTTTTCTTAAGAGGCCCATCTGGACCAAAATTTGGACCTCGGAATGACAAAATTAGACATGTACAAAATCAGGTGGATGAAGTAATTGATGTCATGCAAGAGAATATTACAAAAGTGATTGAAAGAGGAGAGAGAATGGATGAGCTACAAGACAAATCAGAAAGCCTATCAGATAATGCAACAGCTTTTAGCAACAGATCAAAACAGCTTCGAAGACAAATGTGGTGGCGTGGATGCAAAATGAAGGCCATCATGGCTCTAGTTGCTGTTATCCTTTTGCTGGTGATTATCATTCCTATTGTCCTGAAATATCGGACTTGATTCACTGACCAGAGATCTCCAATAAAACTGTTCTGGGACAAGTTTAAAAAAAAAAAAAAGAAAAGAAAAAGAAGATTGCTGCATAATTTAAGAAATATGTATATGACTTTCAAAAGTGTTTTTTCCCAAGAAGTAAAGAGGCAAGTGTCCAGTTCAGATTGGAGCATTGACAAGTTCCTGATTAGTCTCCTCCCCTTCACTAAAATATGCTCTCCTTAATTTATTTTTAAAGCAGAAACATCTACTTTGCCATATTATAGGAGTCTAATTTGAAACTAGATACTTGCCAATACGTTATTTGTATATAGAGTTACACATTGATGATGATATTTATAATTTAACACAATTTCCTACTGTAAACTAGAGAGGTGGGGATTTATTGCATCAAGTTCAGGGATAGGGTGGGACATAAAAAGATGAAACATTATGTAAAAAGGGATGGTAACCATTCAGTTAAGGATTACAAAATGTATAATTTTTCTCATGTAAAAACATTAGGTTTTGGAAATGGCTTCCATATATTTATGGAGAAACTAATGTTTTCAATACTGCTACTTTCAACTGTGACTAAAGACATTCCAGTAAACCTATTTTGCTTGTAAAAAAAAAAAAGTATATCTCACCCCCCATACACAGACATATTAAAGGAGCAATAACCATAAACTATTTTAAAAGAATATGAAAAATGTAATTAGGCATATTTCTAATTGACTAAGATTTTATAAGCTGAGTTAAATGCTCTAAGGAATGGCTTCAGAGCTGGTGAAATTGCAAATTCTGTACACGTAAATACAAGCAAATCCATACATTCCTATTCCAGGTGTGCATTTACAATGTTCTCTCTTCTCTGTTCTTTGGGTATTTAGATATTCATCTCTATCCAGAATTTGCAAATGTATAATCAACACTGTACCACAACTAGCTTTCCTTGCCACAGATGCTGAAAAGCCCTGGGTTTCCTGTCTAGCATTGCTTTAGAAGAATAAATCATGAGGCATGGTGGGAATTGGGGGGTAGGAGACATGGAAGAGAAGATCCGCACTCCTCCAGTGACTTAAATCTCATAGTGCAACCCTACTAATAGAAAGCATAATGGCATTATGGGCCTGCCATTTAATGTCATGGTTGGCTGTCTGCAAAAAGGACCTCATTACTTCAAGTGGTATAGGAAGTAATGCTTCACCAAGTCAAGTCGCACAAGTCCATCCACAATACTTGTTGAAATCAATGAGATTTCTTCTCTATGGCCCAAAGCCAAGTCGAAATCAAACAAAAGGGTGCATCAGTGAAATCTTGTCCCTAGTTTACAATGCAAAACACCTTTTCTAGGGGAGGGACAGAAGGATAAACCTTTCCAGGATGTGGAAATTTAGTAAATACTTACAAAGCCACATGGCTATTATTACTACTACTGCTGCTGCTGCTATGACTACTACTACCACCAATAAAATAAGAACTAGAATTTATAACATTCTGAGTTTCGTAAAGTGCCTCACAAAATTTGGAACTCAAAATCTTACAAACATGAGGACTGTAAAAAATAAAATTAAAATTAAAAAAATTAAAAAATGAATGTTGCAAACTATATTTACGTGTAATTGGCAAACTAAAATCCTATTGAGAAAAAAAATGCCTTACAATTTTTTTCCTTTGATTTTCACAACAACCTTGGGAGGTAGGTACTATCATTATCGCCATTTTACACTTGAAAATACTTAAACATGAAGAGATTAAGTAATTTGCCCAGAATCACATGGCTAGCAAGGATCTGAGGTCAAATTTGAACTCAGGTCTTCCTGACTCCAGGCTCAGTACTCTATCCAAGGTACTGCCCATCTTCCTTGATTTAGAAAGACTAGTCCAATTGTTTTTTTTTTCCTTTCTTGTCTTTTTTCTCCTTTTGATCTGATTTTTCTTACACAGCATGATGAATATGGAATTATGTTTAGAAGAATTGCACATGTTTAACCTATATCTGATTGCTTACTGGCTAGGGGAGAGGAGGAAGGAGGGAGAAAAAAACTGGAACACAAGGTTTTGCTAAGGTGAATGTTGAAAACTATCTTTGCGTGAATTTGGAAAGATAAAATACTATTTAAAACAAAGAAAGACTAGCCCTAGAACCCAAATGAGTGAAATGGATTTTTGAAAGCACTCCCAAGGAGGCATAAGATACAGTATTACTGAACATCTCAAATCATTAAATATGTATATATATATATATATATATATATTTCCAAGAAGGCACCTAACAGGAAAATCCTGTTTGGAAGGTATGGATTTACATTTACACACAGCTATTAAGTGGTAGATCTAGAATCCAAAACCAAGTTCTTTGACTCCAAGTCTAACATTTCTTCCCATTACTTCAGACTCTCTACTGTATTGTAGAGGATAATATAAGTTCCATGAGAGCAGGTATCATCTTCTCAGATCTTTATATCTTTCAAGGCTTCCCACTCTCAGAGTAGGTTCTCAATACATAAATGAATGAATGAATAGTGCCTGGGGCACACCCTTAATTTTTTGAGGTTGATGTCATAGAGAGAGAAGCCACATACTCCTAAAAACCTGTCAGAAGCAGAGAGCTGAATTGAATTGACTATTGACCTAGCCCAACGTGCCAATTCCTCTGTATAGTTCTTAATGAATAAGGGCACAATAATTACGGGAGCATTTCCATTTGATTCTGTACACATCTGGGATCAAAACTCAATGCATCACTCATAAACACTATTGTCTACATGGGATTTACTATTGAGCCAACAGTTCACTACTTGACTCCCTGAGGACACCAAGCGACTATGTAATTTAGTAGATCAAAATAATATTAAAATATGCCTTCTCTACCATATTCCACTGGAATCATATTCTCCCGCACAGGCAAGTGGTTAACTTCGCAGGAACAGGTGTTATATAATTCATGTTTTCAACATACAAAAATGAAGACATTTGCTGAAGATTTCAAGAAATCAATCAGTCCCATTATAACATTTCTTCTCCAAAAACAAGTGCCCACCTTAAGCATTAATTTCCTCTTAACCTGCACTTCAGTTTAAATATTAGACTGCTGGAATCTGGTTTCTTTTTCCATTAACCTACCTTTCTTCAGGGTGATGTAATTTATACCACTCTGCTACTAATCATCATCCTTCTCAAGTAATTAGAGGGGGCTTGGTTTTGAAATACCTTCTTCCATAATGGCTGACAGAAAATGGGGAAACATGATCCCTGAAAAATCACAGGCCACAGTGTCTGCAGCATCCTTACAGAATTATTCGAAGTATCAGGGCTGTTTGCTACTCTTGCTGCATATTTTGGCATATTATCTGTGCTTGGTCTCAACCACCATGATTGGAAAATAAATTAGATGAAAGTAGAGTATGGAAAAGGACATTGGTGGGAAGGGGAAAAGAATATTTGGAAGCAGATCCAAGATAGGAACCATTTTAGCTTTCCTGGACCTACAAGTTTCATCTTGGGCTTGAAAATGTGCTTAGAACTTGGCCTTTGGGTGAAAAACCATTCTTTGGGGTAAATAGCATCTAGGCCAAGGCCTGTTCTCATCTGGATGCTTTGCACAAGAGAGGTTATTTAACCTTCCACCTATCATTGCACCCTATCCCCCAATCCTTACATACCTATTGAGTGGATACTAACAGAAGTTATGATACGTATAGAACAAATTATAGTCCCTAAGCTTCAGGTCTGACTATTTCTGAGGGACATTTTGAAAATAGCAATGTTTGTTTAGGGCCAGATAGAGGCTGCAAACCTCTCTATTTCCATATATTTTTCAATGCATTCTATACCAGCAAAGCAGTAATGAGCATAAGCCATTATGGCAGGCCATAAAAAGGAATCTTAAAAACCCAAGGTGGAGACAGGAACACTTTTTCCCCCTGCAATCCTTCTCATTCTCCCCAGGCTTACTTTTAGGCTATCAATCTAATTACAGTATTCTGGATGACTACAGGAGTATGCAACTTTAGACAGCTGATGGGAAGAAATGTCAACCCTAAGCTTTCAGCTTGCCATCCCATCAAATGGACAACTACTTGGAGAGAAAGGCAAGCAAATGTCCTCCCTGAATACTTCCTACTGACAAAGTAAAAGCAATGTCCTTGGAAAGCAAGGCTGCTTGTTTGTGGCTCATTGGCCTCCTCATTTTCTTTCTTTTTTATATTAAAACTTTTTTTTTTGCAACACATATGTATGGGTAATTCTTCAACATTAACCCTTACAAAGCTTTCTGTTACAAATTCCCCCCCTACTCCCCACCCCTCCCCTAGATGGCAGGATATCCACTACATGTTAATTATGTTAAAATACTTGACAAATTGAATATATGTATACTTATTTCCACACTTATTGTTGTGCAAGAAAAATCGTATCTACCCAGAGATAGGGATATGAAATATGGACCACAATATAACATTTTCATACTCTCTATTGATATTTGCTTGCAATGTGTTTCCTTTCTCTGATTTTCTTTTTTTTTCTTGTAGATAGGATTTTTCTTGCACAACTCATCAAGTATTTCAACATTATTAACATGTAGTATACTTCCTGCCATCTAGGGGAGGGGAGGGGACTGGGGGTAAAATTTGTAATGGAAAGCTTTGTAAAGATCAATGCTGGGGAACTACCCATACATATGTTATACAAATAAAAAGCTTTAATAAAAAAAAGAAAGAAAAATCATATCTACAAGAAAAAAAGCAGAGAAAGGAAACAATGCAAGCAAACATCAATAGAGAGCATGAAAATGTTATGTTGTGGTCCACATTTCATATCCCTCTCTCTGGGTGTATATGGCTTTCTTCACTGAACAATTGGAACTGGTTTGAAACATTTCATTCTTGAAGACATCCATGTCCATCAGAATTGATCATCGTATAGTATTGTTGTTGGCCCCCTCATTTTCTTGGAAATGGATGGCATGGAAGCCCAGGACCTCAGCCCATTCCCAATTATTTTTTAATTGTCAAAAATCAAGCATGTAAGGTACTCAGCAATTACTCAAATCACTTTGAACAATGCCACCGGCAACCTTGATGGTGCTAGATTTCCATCAGTGGTAGGTCATTATTCAAAGACTCGCCAAATGATATCAGTCCCCATTACTTACAAGTTCTCATCCTTCTTCCCCCCACTGTATCTGTCCATTCCATATTCTCCCTTGGTTTTGATCATTAATAATAATACCACCAGCTGCTTACATTTATAATGTTGCTTTGCAATTTACAAAACACTTGCCATACAATACCCCTGAAACAGAGTGCAGGAAAGAGCATAAGATCATCAAATTTCAAGCCAGATGGGACCTTAAAAGATTATTTAGTCCAATGCTCCTCCTTTTATAGAGGAAGAAATTGAGACAGAGAGTTTGATGTGACACGTGCATAATCACACAAATAAATAATGTTGGAGATAAGATTCAGATCCACTCCTATTAATGGAAAGGGTGCTAATTTGGGATTTTAGGATTAGCATCTGAATCACAGCTTGACCATTTACTGGACCCAGGATCTTAGCTAAATTCCTTTCCTTCCAAAGGGCTCAGTTTCCTCTTTTAAAGGGGAAGGGGAGAGTATATGATGCCTAATCCCTCTTTCAGAGAAAAATCCCATGATTCCAGGACTCACAGTGTTATGCTCTTAGATCTGCTAGGATCTTTTAGCTAATGAGTGGTTTAAGATATGATTTGATTAATCCACATTACACTATGCTATTTCTATAAGATAAATTTGTCCCTGGTATAGAAATGTGAATCAGCATGGTGCAATAGATAGAGGAGGGAGCTAGGTGGCACTGCAGTGGATAGGCCACTGGGCTTGGATTTAGGAAGACACATAATCTTGAGTTCAAATTTGGCCTCACACATGTGCTAGCCATATGACCTTGGACAAGTCACTTAACTCTGTTTGCCTCAGTGTCCTCATCTGTAAAATGAGTTGGAGAATGAAATGGAGAACTCATCCAGTATCTTTGCTAAGAAAAGTCCTAAGAGTCAGAAACAATTGAAATGACTGAACAACAAACAAAAGTAGACAAGACTGGATTTCAGAGTCAGAAAGACTAGGTGGAGTCCTGCTCCTGACTGTGATCCTGGTCAACTTGCATAACCCCTCATTGCCTCAGGCAATTCTTTTAGATGCTCTAAAAGTTGCAGCATACCTTCCATTTGCATGACTAAAGGGAATTTCCTGGCTGGGAATTCACTAAGTCAACAAAATCAGATAATAATAAAACAATAAAATCCTATTCTCCCCTCCCAAAAAGCAAATGATGCATGTTTTTGTTATTTCAGAGAACTCCCAGTATGTGAACTAGTACCAATTTACACACTGTAACTCACCTATGACTTATATGATAAGTCCTAGGGAATTACCTAAAATAATGAGATCATACTTAATAAGTATCATAAGGAAACTTGAACCCAGGTCTTCCCCACTCTAAATTCAGCACTTTGCCCACTAATCTGGATTACCTGGGTAGTTTTATACTAGTATCAATGATTATCTTTTTTTTAAAGGATACATATTCTCAACCTAGGTATCATACTCTACTACTCACTCTAACCCATCCCTTCACCCTTACACAATCTGATACAAAGTCTCTTCAATTTTGCCTCAGCAATATCTCTTGCATGTGGTCTCTTCTGTCTCCCACCATTGCCATCACTATGATGCAGGTGCAAAGTTAGATGCTCAAACCTAGACCATTTCATGGCCATATGGTCGGTCTTCCTATCTGAAGTCTCTTTCTACCCTAGACTTTCAAACTGATCTTCCTAAAGCACAGGCCATCCTCCTACTCAACAAACTCCCAGTGTCCTGTATTACCTCCAGAATGAAATATAAAATTCTATTTGGTATTCAAAGTCCTTCACATCCTGCTCCCTTGCTACTTTTCCAGTTTTCTTACATTTTACTTGCTTTCACAAACTCTCTGATTCAATAGCACTGGTCTACTTCCTGTTCCGAGAACAAGATACTCCATCACTTGGCTGTCCACTTTCCCTGGATTTTGCTACTGTCTTCCATGCTGGTAACTCTCTTTTTTCATCTTCATTTCCTTCACTAGCTTCCTTTGAGCCTTAACTAAAATCTCACCTTAAAAAAGAAAGAAACCTTTTCTGATCCCCCTCAAAGCTAGCTCCTTCACTCCTTCACTCGATCATTCTCTCTCTCTCTCTCTCTCTCTCTCTCTCTCTCTCTCTCTCTCTCTTAATATATAGAGAAATATAGGGGTTTCTTTATATCTCTATATAGGGAGATTTCTATTTTTTATCTCTATATCTTTCTATCTATTCTCCATCTCTACATCATGATAGATATCTGTAGATATCTGACACATCTGATATAGATATCTATGTCTATCTATATCTTTTTGCACATCTTACTTGTTTGCTATCTCTCCCCTTAAACTATAAACTCCCAGAAGGCAGGTACTATTTTTGCCTTTATATCCCCTGTGCTTATAGTGACCGGCACATAGTTGGTACTTAATAAATTTCTGCTGATTTCATCTCACTTGATTTTCCCCACCTGCTGCCTCATCAGCTCTTATATCATACCATGAAATCATCGTGTCTTATGTTTACCGCTGTGAAGCCCAGAGAACAAGAATGTCTATTTTCTTCTTAACTTTGTTTTTTAGTTCATTTGTTGAGGCTCTCCTCAAGCTTAATTGCTTTTGATGAGTCACCCTAACCAAGGGAATGCAGATAACAAATGACAGCTTTCCATTTTCTCCTATGGGGACATATTTTAACTCATTTTTTCGGAAGTGATTTTTTTAAGGTGTCAGAAGCAATCATACCCCTTTCTACTCCAAACACACACACACACACACACACAAACTCTCTCTCTCTCTCTCTCTCTCTCTCTCTCTCTCTCTCTCTCTCTC
>JAJPUD010002719.1:160369-190602 GCA_023553655.1 Myrmecobius fasciatus | reverse complement strand
CTCTCTCTCTCTCTCTCTCTCTCTCTCTCTCTCTCTCTCTCTCTCTCTCTCTCTCTCTCTCTAACTGAACCTACATATTAAAAGTCAGAAGGCAGTTTCTGCCCCCCCCCCCATGGGTAATAACAGGCTCTGAGGACATCAGGATGCTTAATTACTAGAGTATACTTTGGTGCAATCCACAGGTGACCATGCAGGGAAAGCATTCTGGTCTCTGCCCAACTCACTAAACCATATTTTTCTTGTCATGTCAGTCCCATCCTACTTCCCTCTTTCCAGGCATAATTGCAGGTAGATACGGCAACAAAAATAAAGGCTAAGACTCAGACTGCAGAGGCAGGGACATAGTGCCTAGCAACCTGTGATAGCACAGAGAAAGAAATCACAATTTATCGGCAAGAAGCAGTTGGAACTGGGTTTGTGGTAAACAGACACACAAACAACATGTCAGCCATGATAAAGAGCGTAAATTTGAACAGATGTCACTTCTAGAGCGGCGGCAGCAGGCAGATTCAACAGAATTGGCTTTGGATGAAATCCAAAGGGAAGGAAAAAAATATGAAGCATCAAGCCCTTGCCTGAACTCCTAGGAGAGCCCAGGGTCCGGCATCTCTCTCCCATGGTAATCATAGCCTAGTATTGGGGGAAAAACAAACACCTGTTGGTTTAAAGGGGGGAGATAAAAGCTGCTGATTGAAAAACCTAACAAATTCATGTTTCTTGCACTGCAAAGGAGGAAAAGATGAGCTCTTTCCAAGTGTATGAAATCAAGAGTCTAAATACCCAGGATAATTTGTGAAGGGGGCATATTTGTAAATCTACTGCCACACTGCATGACATTGGTTCTATTTATGGTTGTGTTATTATTCTGTCATTAGAGAGATGACACTAAGAAAGTCCCATTAATATTTACAGAGTGAAAAATAAGACCCAGTGATTCCCTTTTGGGATAGTGCATAGAGCACTGATATTGGAGTCAGAAGACCCGCATTTGAATACTTGCTAAGCTCTATACTCTGTATGTGCCCAAGGGCAAGCTATTCTCATTCATATTCTTTCATATTCTCTCTCTCTCTCCATATATATATATATATATATATATATATATATATATATATCTTCTCTCTTCTCTCTCTCCCACCTCTCTTCCTCCCCCTCTCTCTCCTCTGTTCTCTCTCTTTCCCCCTCACTCTCTCTCTTTCTGTGTGTGTGTGTCTCTGCTTCTCTCTATCTCTGTCTCTATAGGTCTAATATTTGTCCTCTATACAAAAAGGGAGTCTCATCTGAATCTGGATTATATGACCCTAAAATTGAATCAAATGACACTATACAAAGTTTAAGCTGGTTTAAGCTGTACAGGTAACACTGGGCTGAAAAGACCACATTTGGCTACATCAATATTTATTGTAGATCTATATTATTTCATGGTTCCCCAGTACTGGTTAAAACGCAAGGATCTCCAAACAGGGGCTATTGGCCAGCAAAAGGCTGTGATCTCTAGGATTCCTTCTAACTAAAAGTAGATGGCATCAAAGTGCAAACAACAATACAAGTGGAACAATCTACATCTTTGCCTTTTGTTCTACCCTTCTCAGTGCTGGTTTAGTCTCACCAAATTTGATTGCCAGCCAGGATAAGCTTGCAACACTATTGATTCTACTCCTGGGTCATGGCTGGGCTGCTCTTTTCACTTACTTCATTAACATGGGTTTTCCTATTGCCAGTACAGATGACAATATCTCTAGAAGGGCTGCAAGACTGCAGCTATAAAAAAGTCATCATTCATTACCCCATGGTCCATCTAGTCCTGAAGTATTACCAGCTGAGCTAAATTGATCCTCAGATGATAGTTGTGCAGTACAATGGCAAGCCCGTAAGTGAAGTTTTTCCAGATTTCAGAACTTACTTTCTACTGACATAACCTGTGGAAATTCAGGGTAATTCCATATTTCAAAAAAAAAAAGCATCAAATACTCTGGTAATGGTTTCTCTGCACTGTACCACCCTCACTCAATATGCTGATCTTCAGTTCAAATTAGTGTTGATGTTGTCTTAAAGAAACAAGACTTGAAAGAGAAAGACAGTTATTAATTGTCACAAACATAATTACAAAGCTAAATCAAAGTGATTATCTCTTGATTTGGCTCATCAGAAATGCAATTTTCATGAAATTTTTCCTTTTCCTTTCTCCCCTTTTTGCATGGTTAAATGAAGGTTAAATGTATTATTCTTACTAAACAAATACTAATATTTTCTCCTGAATGAAACCATCAGGAGGGCATCTATCTCTTCCAACCCTCTGTCATAGTCAATTTAAAATAATATTTTATGTTTCCAAATACATGCATAGATACTTTTCAAGGTTTACCTTGCAAAACCTTGTGTTCCAAAATGTCTCCCTTTCCTCTCTCCTTCCTTCTCCCCATAATAGCAAGCAATTTGATATAGTTTAAACATTTGCAATTCTTCTAAACTTATTTCCATATCCCTTATTCTGTGCAAAAAAAAATTAGATCAAAAGGAAAAAGCACAAGAAAGGAAAACAAAAACAAGCAAACCAACAAAAAAGTGTGTGAAAACACTATGTTTTAATCCACATTTAGTCTGTATAGTTCTCTCTCAGGATATCGATGGCACTGTCTATCCAGAGTCTACTGGAATTGCTTTAAATCTCCTCATTGTAGTTAAGAGCCAAGTCCCTCACTGTTGATCATTACATACTCTTGTTACAGTGTTCAATGTTCTCTTGGTTCTGCTAACTTCATTTAGCATCAGTCCATGTAAGTCTCTCTGGGTCTTTCTGAAATTATCCTACTCAACATTTCTTATAGAATAATAATATTCTATTACATTTATAAGTCATAATTTATTCAGCCATTCTCCAATTGATGGGCATCCATTCAATTTCCAGTTTCTTGACAATACAAAAAGGGCTACTACAAACATTTTTGCACATGGGGGTCCCTTTCCCTCCTTTATGATCTCTTTGAGATATAGACCCAGTAGAGAAACTGCTGGATCAAAGGATATGCCCAGTTTTATAACTCTTTGGGCATAGTTCCAATCTGCTCTCCAGAATGGTTGAATTAGTTCACAACTCCACCAATAATGCATTAGTGTCCCAGTTTTCTCACATCCCCTTCAACATTTATTTTTATCTTTCCTTGTCATCTTCGCCCATCTGAGAGGTATGTAATGGTATCTCAGAGTTGACAATTTGTATTTCTCTAACCAATATTTATTTAGAGCATTTCCCTATATATCACAGTCAATTTTGTTTGTTTGGTCAAGATCAGTGACTTACTGGCATAGGACCTCCAAGAGAGGAAATTCCAATTAATGAAAATTTGATAATCATTCAGTAACTTATTATCTTAGAGGCATCTAGGTGGCATAGTGGACAGAGTGCTGCTTTGGAGTCAGGAAGACCTGAATTCAAATCCTATCTCAGACAGTTACTTAGCTTTGTGACTCCAGTTAAGCCATTTAATTTTTGTTTGCTTCAGTTTCCTCATTTGTAATATGAGGATAATAATAGCACTTATCTCACAGGACTGTTGTGAGGGGATCAGGTAGGACCTATTAAAGGGTTTGGTAAATCTTAAAGAGGTATAATATGCTAGCTAGAATAATAATATCTTTTATATTATTAGATTTTATCTTATCTTACTATTATTATTAGTAGTAGTAATAGTAGATGTTTGCTTAGGGTACTTAAAGGTTAAGTGATGTCTACAGGGTCACAGGAGAGATAGAAATTGAATACAGCTTTTCCTTACTCATCAGCTGTCTGACTAGTGTATCACACTCTCCTTCAATTTCTATTAAGCAAAACGAATGAATAATTGTTCCAACCTATTTTGCCAAAAGGTTGGTCTTATTCATAAAGATGCTATCCTTATAGTTCTAGAGCCAGAGTTTTAGCTCTGTTACCTCCCTAGGAAGGGGAACACTTGAAACTGTAGCCATCATTTATACCTGAGAGAAGGATTTAAGAGGTAAAGGAAAAGTGGGCATTGGCTGCCTGTGGAAGGTAAGCAAGGACTACCTTTGGAAAGGTTGTAAAACATGGAGGTTGCGGGCATCAGATACACACTTCATTTATGTCCTTTTTTTGCCAGGGGTCATCTCAATGAAAGAGGATTTGATTTTCAGCACATCAACATCCAATTTGGGCTGCTTTTCTTCAAGTGATAAGAACTCTCATTTCGATAAGTGCTTAAGGGTGACAAAGTACAATTTATGAAAACCATATGCTTCTTTACTAAGTACCTACTATGTTGGGGAGGCCCTGAACAAGATGTTACAGGGAATATAATGAAGTATAAAATATGGTCCCTACTCTCAAAGAAAAGACATTTTGTTGAGAAGAGAAGAGCCCTTTTAATAAGAATCATAGAGTTGAAGAAAAAAACTAAGAGGTTTCCTAATCCATTTTTTTTGCCCAAAGCATGAAACTATAATAGCACCAATAAGCAGATAGCCAGCATTCCCTTGAAAACCTCATTATCTCCTGAGGCAGCCAAGCATCATGGTACAACTCCAGTTGTTATGAAGACCTTCTTCATATTGAACCCCAATTTCCCTCACTTTTCCTTCTGTTATTATTTCTCCATTTGTCCTCTGGGACTAAAGAGACTATTCAATGCCATGAAAGGATTTTTAAAAATTTTCCCTGTGATATGTGTGATGCATCAAGGTGAAATGCTTATCAAATTTATTTGTTGTAAATCATTTCTTTAACTTTAAAGATCTTTCCCCCTATATTTTAAATGACTATATAAAACCATGATTCTTAACCCTTTTTTTAAAATTTTATTTTATTTGCATAACATATGTGTGGGTAATTCTTCAACAATAACCCTTACATAGCTTTCCATTACAAAATTTCCCCCCAACTTCCCACCCCTCCCCTAGATGGCAGGATATCCACTACATGTTAATTATGTTAAAATATTGGCAAATCGAATATATGTATACATATTTCCAAACTTATCATTGTTGTGCAAGAAAAATCTTATCTACACAAATGATATATCAGATAAAGGAAACACAATGTAAGCAAACATCAATCAAGGAGTATGAGAATATTATGTTGTGGTCCACATTTCACATCCCTCTCTCTGGGTGTATATGGCTTTCTTCAGTGAACAATTGGAGGTTTAACCCCTTTTTTTCATAGACCCCATTTGGCAGCTGGTACAGTCTACTGATGAACTCTTTTTCAGAATAATTTTTTTAATAATTTAATTAAATATGAAATTTCAGTTAGAGATGTGTGAAATAAAAAAGTAGCCTTTTTCCCATCAAAGTTCACAGGCCCCATGAAATCCATCCATAGGCCTTTTCTTTTCTTTCTTTTTTTAATTAAAACTTTATTTTCAGAACATACACACAGATAATTTTCAACATTCATCTTTGCAAACCTCATATTCCATTTTTTCCTTCTTTTCCCCCCACTCCCTCCCCTAGAAGGCAAGTAATCCAATATGTTAAACATGTGCAATTCTTCTATATCTATTTCCACAATTACCATGCTGTACAAGAAAAATCAGATCAAAAAGGAAAAAGAATGGATCATCATATAATCCTGTTATTGCTGTATACAATGTTCTCCTGCTTCTACTCATTTCACATAGCATCATTTCATGTAAGTCTCTCCAGGCCTCTCTGAAAGCTTCCTGCTGATCGTTTCTTATAGAAGAATAAAACACTCATATACCATAACTTATTCAGTCATTCTTCAACTGAGGAGCAGCCACTCAATTTCCAGTTCTTCACTACTACAGAAAGGGCTGCCACAAATATTTTTGCACATGGGGATCCCCTTCCCTCCTTTATGTAAAAAAAAACCTGAAGTTAAGAGAAAAATTGACTTACAAGATCCGAAAGAAATAAAAGGTAAACATCAAAGACTAATTATAAGGAATTCGATAAAGACAAACTCTTTATTTTTTTATGTGAAGAAATATAAAGCATATTTCTAAGATTGTCATTAGTACTTAGAAAGACTGGGGCAGAGCTGAGTGGGATAATATTCTAAAAAGCTAAGAAATGTATGAAAAGGTAATAAGAGTATCTTATAAAAAATAGATGCAAGACGAAGAACTGACACAGGGGAATTAGATGGGGTGGAGGGTTAGTAGTTCTGGAACTAGTAATGGGTTAAAGAGAGAGCAATACATACATATCTATAAGGGTATAAAAGTCTTCTAAGTTCAGAAAGAAATAAGAAGGTAAAGGGATAGGATGGGGGTGGTATATAAAGGTGTGTAGATGAACAGGAATGGGGTATATATATATATATATACATACACATATATTAGTTATAATTATATATACATATATATATATATATATATAATATATTTGGAAGGCTAAAAAAGTCTTCAAAATTCAAATAGAAACAAGAGGGCAAGGAGAAAGGGTGGGAGGAGAGAATTAGGGAGAGGTCCTTGGTGGGGCCTTGGGGGGTAGGTTAAATGACAGGAAGGCAAAATAGCAGGAAGGAGTAAAACAGAGGAGTCAGGAGGGGTAGGAAATTAGAGATTCACATAGACATAATAATAAAGATCAGGAGTGGAATTTATTAGATTAAAAAATCTGGAGAAGTAAACATAATCCTAGACAAAATTAAAGTTAAAATAGATTTACTCAAAAGAGAAAAATTAGGGAAACTACATTATATGTCAGTCATATTACCCAATATTGTTTTAGATTACTTAAAATAAGTAAAGAGCATGAGGATGGAAAATTGCTGTGATATAAGAAATGATGAGTTGGTAGATTTAGAAAAATGTGGAAAGATTTGGACTAATGAAGGAAGATGCTATTTACCTTCAGAGAAACAGAGGACAAACAAGGAGAGGATAGTCTTACATAGATGTGTATGAATATATATATATATATATATTTATATATGTGTGTGTATACACACAGACACATATATATTTATATATGTGTGTGTATACACGCAGACACATATATATGCATACATATATATATACACACATACACACACACACACACACACATATATATATATATATATTCATGCTTGAGTGCAGCCTTCTGTGGTGGGGATTGGAAAAGGAACAAAATAAAAACTGCACAGCAGAGAACAAAAGAAAACCTTTAAGGAAGTAAAGAAAAGATGGACAGCCTTCAATACAATGTGTAGCATTTATTATATAAGCTTTTTTCGTTAAAAATATATTGCTTTATATTTTGAAATCTTTCATGTTTTACTGTATACATGGCAATTTTTTTCCATTTTGTATTTAAATTTTGTTATTTTTTATTAAAGCTTTTTAATTTTCAAAACATATGCATGGATAATATTTCAACATCAACCTTGCAAAATCTTGTGTTTCAATTCCCCCTTTTTCCCCCCACCCCCTCCTTTAGATGGCAAGTAATCTAATATATGTTAAACATGGTAAAAATATGTTATATATTTAAATTGTAAATACATTAAAAATAAAAATACTAATTCAACTGTTGAATTGAGGTGAGACAAAGGGGGAAGGTAAGAAAGTTCTATTCAATTTCACCCAATAAGCACTTTTGAAGTTCATAAGATGTGCTAAGCTCTAGGAACCCAATAACAAAATAGAACAGTCCATACCTTCATGGAGCTTGTGTTCTACTGGTACAAATGGATCGTAAACAGATAAATATAGACATGATGATTTGAGAAAGAGAAAAACTGCAAAGGTTGCCTGTAAAGAGGAACATGAGCTTAAGTAGTAGAGGTAGGCTGAAGCTAGATTTGAAGTGTGCTAAAAAGATAAGGTAAGGATTTTGTATATTATTCCAGAGGCAATAAGCACATACCTCACACAGGCGTTGTAAAGATCAAATGATGTAATATTTGCAAACCATTTAGCAAACAGATAGAGATATAATAGGTACTTAATAAATGCTATTCCCTGCCCTTACCCAATACAGAGCCACTGAAGGATATTAAGCAGAGAAGCAACATAGTCAGAGCTGTGATTTCAGAAGGGAAATTATTTTGTCAGCCACAGGGATGTTGAACTGGAGAAGGAACAATGTGGAAATTCATCTAGGAAGCTATTGAAATAACCCATACAGAGCCAAGATGTGAGCTCCTGAGACCTTCCCTCAGACCCAGACAAATTGAGCCTCCGAACTGGTTCTGGAGTGAGGGCTCCACCAAACACTTGGAGTTCAACACTCTTCTATCAAAAATCTACTTTGAAAGAACTCCAGAGAAGGTCAGTTTTAGGCGGCAGGGGATCGAACAACTCCCAGCTCTCAGACGCCAGCGCTCAGATGCCAATGCGCAGCCGGGGTGCAAGTCTGGGGCTGGGACGGAGCAGAGGATTTTAGGCTGCCAAGAAGTCCCTGGGAGACACTTGGACCACTTTGATCTGCTTGCGGGCAGGTGCTTTGGCAGCTTTGGCAGATCTGCCTTTGGTAAAGGGTGGATTGAGAGCAGTTGAAAGCATGGTCCTATTGCAGATCTAGCCGACCAGCCTCAGACAGGAAGTCAACTCGGCAAACTGCCCCAGAGCAAATTGAAATGGCGGCAGAACTCCCTGCTGGTGACTAATACTTCAGCTCAAAATCATGAGCAAGAAGCAGAAGAGAGCTCTCACCATAGACAGCTTTTACAGAGAGAAAGTAGGGCAGACCCCAGATCCTGAGATTCTGAAAACAATCCCAGATGAAGCCACAAAGGTGGAGTTAAGCTGGTCTCCCTTTCAGAAGGCTTACCTGGAAGATTGCATACAGAATCTCAAAAGAGAGCTAGAAGAAAATTGGGGAAATAAATTGAGAGCAGTGCAAGAAGAAAATATCGCCCTGCAACAGAGATGTGAAAAAATGGAAAACAAGACTGGTGAATTGGGAAAAGTCACCAACTCACTGGAAAAATAAAAATAGTGAATTGGAGAAAGACAACAATTCACTGAAAAACAAAATTGGTGAATTGGAAAAAGTCACCAACTCACTGGAAAATAAAAATAGTGAATTGGAAAAAGAAAACAATTCACTGAAAAATAAAATTGGCAAAATGGAAAAAGAATGCAATGAACCAAAAAATTCAATTGGCCAGTTACAAAAGGAGCTAAAATGATAACTGAAGGAAATAATACCTTAAAAATTAAAATTGAACAAATAGAAATGAATGACTCAATAAGACATCGAGAATCAGTCAAACAAAAACAAAAAAAATGAAAATATAGAAGAAAATATGAAATATCTCCTAGGAAAAACAACTGACTTGGAAAACAGATCCAGGAGAGACAATCTAAGGATTAATGGACTCCCTGAAAGCCACGAAGAAAAAAAGAACCTTGATGCTTTCTTCCAGGAAATCATGAAAGAAAATTGCCCTGATGTTTCAGAATCAGAAGGCAAAGGTGGCATTGAAAGAATTCACTGATCACCTCCTGAAAGAGACCCCAAAATTAAAGCCCCAAGGAATATCGTGGCCAAATTTCAGGACTATCGCACCAAGGAAAAGATATTGCAAGCAGCTAGAAAAAAACAGTTCAAATACTGAGCAACTGTCATTAGAATTACACAGGATCTGTCAGCTTCCACACTGAAGGATCAAAGGGCCTGGAATCAGATATTCCAAAAGGCAAAAGAACTTGGATTACAGCCAAGAATAACCTATCCAGCTAGAATGAGCATTATCTTCCAGGGAAGAAGATGGTCATTCAATGATACAGGAGATTTTCACCTTTTTCTAATGAAAAGACCAGACATGAACAAATATTTGACCTCCAAACACAGAACTCTAGAGAAGCATAAAAAGGTAAAAAGGAAAGAACTCTAGAGAACTATATCTCTACTATGGGTATCCTTAACGAATGGGGGTATAATTTGATTTTACTTTGATAATAATGGAAAATAAATTAGAGGTGGAAGGGATATCATAGTGTAAAAATAAGGGGGGGAAAGGAGGTAAAATAAAGTAAAAAAGGGAGGTAAAATAAGGCAAAGTCTCATGAAGAGACATAGAAAATCTAATATAATTGAGGGAAAGAAGGGAGGGCGATGAGTATTGTGTAAATCTTACTCTCATTAGATTGGGCTCTAAAAGAGTATATCAGACACATTTGGTTGCAGGGAAAAACTTGGCCCTCCTTATAGGGAAGTTGGAGGGAAAGGAGGAAATAAAAGGGGTAAACTAATAGAAGGATTAGGGGAAAGGTGTAAAAAAGAGGGAGGGTTCTAAAGGGGGGAGGATTGTTAGAGGGAGGTGGTCATCAAAAACAAAATACTGGGTAGGGGGGAAGAGAGAAAGGGGAAAGAGAAGAGAAAAATATAACTGAGTAAATAAGATGGCAGGAAATATATAGTTATTTTAACTGTGAATGTGAATGGGATGAACTCTCTCATAAAACAGAAGTGGATAGCAGACTGGATTAAAAGCCAGAATCCTACAGTATGTTGTTTACAAGAAACACATCTAAAACATAGAGATACATAAAGAGTGAAGGTAAAGGGCTGGAGCAGAATCTTCTATGCTTCAGGTGAACAAAGAAAGGCAGGGGTAGCAATCCTTATCTCAGATCAAGTAAAAGCAAAAATAGATCTAATTAAAAGAGATAATGAAGGAAACTATATTTTACTAAAGGGTACCATACACAATAAAGCAGTATCAATACTAAACATATACACACCAAGTGGTAGAGCATCCAAATTCCTAGAGGAGAAATTAACAGAGATGCAAGGAGAAATAGACAGTACAACTATACTAGTGGGGATCTGAACCTTGCTCTCTCAGAATTAGATAAATCAAACCACAAAATAAATAAGAAAGAAGTTAGGGAGGTAAACAAAATGTTACAAAGTTAGGTATGATAGATCTCTGGAGGAAATTGAATGGCGATAGAAGGGAGTATACTTTTTTCTCAGGGGTTCATGGAACTTATACAAAAATTGATCATGTGTTAGGGCATAAAAACCTCAAAATCAAATGCAGAAAAGCAGAAATAGTAAATGCATCCTTTTCAGATCATGATGCAATAAAACTCACATGTAATATAAGGCCAGGAGAAAATAGATTAAAAGTGAATTGGAAGTTCAATAATCTAATCCTGAAGAATGAATGGGTGAAAGAGCAAATTATAGACACAATCGATAATTTCATCCAGGAGAATGACAATAATGAGACAACATACCAAAATTTGTGGGATATGGCCAAAGAAGTTATATGGGGTAACTTTATATCTCTAGATGCTTACTTGCATAAAATAGAGAAAGAGAAAATCAATGAATTGGGCTTACAATTAAAAAAACTAGAAAAAGACCAAATTAAAAACTCTCAATTAAATACCAAATTGGAAATTTTGAAAATAAAAGGGGAGATTAATAAAATTGAAAATAAGAAAACTATTGAATTAATAAATAAAACTAAGAGTTGGTTTTATGAAAAAAAACCAACAGAATAGATAATCCTTTAGTTAATCTGATCAGAAAAAGGAGAGGAAAATCAAATTGTTAATCTCAAAAATGAAAAAGGAGAACTTTCCTCCAATGAAGAGGGAATTAGAGTAATAATTAGGAGTTACTTTGCCCAACTTTATGCCAATAAATTTGATAATCTAAATGAAATGGAGGAATATCTACAAAAATATAGATTGTCCAGACTAACAGAAGAGGAAATAAATTATTTAAATAGCCCCATTTTAGAAAAAGAAATAGAACAAGTTATTAATCAACTCCCTAACAAAAAAATCTCCAGGGCCAGATGGTTTTACATGTGAATTCTACCAAACATTCAAAGAACAATTAATTCCGATACTACACAAACTATTTGAGAAAATAGGGACAGAAAGTATACTACCAAATTCCTTCTATGATACAGATATGGTGCTGATAGCTAAACCATGTAGGGTAAAAATAGAGAAAGAAAACTATAGACCCATTTCCCTAATGAATATTGATGCAAAAATTTTAAATAAGATTTTAGCAATGAGATTACATAAAGTTATCCCCAGGATAATACACCATGACCAAGTAGGATTTATACCAGGAATGCAGGGCTGGTTCAATATCAGGAAAACTATCAGCATAATCAATTATATTAATAACCAAACTAACAAAAATCATATGATTATCTCAATAGATGCAGAAAAAGCATTTGATAAAATCCAACAACCATTCCTATTAAGAACACTAGGGAGTATAGGAATAAATGGGCTTTTCCTTAAAATGATTAGTAGCATCTACTTAAAACCATCAGCAAGCATCATATGTAATGGAGACAAACTAGAACCATTCCCAATAAGATCAGGAGTGAAACAAGGCTGCCCACCATTACAATTTAATATTGTATTAGAAATGTTAGCTTTGGCAACAAGACAAGAAAAAGAGATAAATTTTTTTTTATATTTTATTTATTTGCAAAACATATGTATTGGTAATTTTTCAACATTAACCCTTATATAGCTTTCTGTAACAGATTTTTCCCCCCAACTTCCCACCCTTCCCCTAGGTGGCAGGATATCCACTACGTGTTAATTATGTTAAAATATTTGGGAAATTGAATATATGTATACATATTTCCAAACTTATCATTGTTGTGCAAGAAAAATCTTATCTACACAGAAGACATATCAGATAAAGGAAACACAATGTAAGCAAACATCAATCAAGGAGTATGAGAATGTTATGTTGTGGTCCACATCTCACATCGCTCTCTCTGGGTGTATATGGCTTTCTTCACTGAACAATTGGAGGTGGTTTGAAACATTTCATTGTTGAAGAGAGCCATGTCCATCAGAATTGATCGTCATATAGTATTGTTGTTGCTGTGTATAATGATGTCCTGGTTCTGCTCATTTCACTCAGCATCAGTTCATACAAGTATCTCCAGGACTCTCTGAAATTGTCCTGATGGTCATTTCTTACAGAGCAATAATATTCCATAACATTCACAAACCATAATTTATTCAGCCATTCTCCAATTGAAGGGCATCTATTCAGTTTCCAGTTTCTAGCCACTACAAAAAGGGCTGCCACAAACATTCTTGCACATGTGGGGCCCTTTCCTTCCTTTATGATTTCTTTGGGATACAGGCCCAATAGAAATGCTGCTGGGTCAAAGGGTATGCACAGTTTGATAACTTTTTGAACATAGTTCCAGATTGCTCTCCAGAATTGCTGGATCCATTCACAGCTCTACCAACAATGCATCAGTGTCCCAGCAAAAGGTCAAGAATTTCAAGGGGATTAATGAAAAAAAGGACAGATGAAGGTGGCCTTGCTGTACCAGATCTAAAACTATATTATAAAGCAACAGTCATCAAAACCATTTGGTACTGGCTGAGAAATAGAGCAGTCGATCAGTGGAATAGGATAGGACTTCAGGACATTCTAGGTAATAACGTTAGCAATTTAGTGTTTGATAAATCCAAAGACCCAAGCTTTTGGGATAAGTACTCACTATTCAGCAAAAACTCCTGGGAAAATTGGAAACTAGTGTGGAAGAAATTAAGGCTGGACTCACATCTAACACCGCACACCAAGATAAGATCTAAATGGGTTCATGATGTAGATATAAAGAGTGATATTGTAATCAAATTAGAGGAACATAGGATAGTTTACCCCTCAGACCTGTGGAGATGGAATAAATTTATGTCCAAAGAAGATCTGGAACTCTTAACTGAACACCAGATAGATAATTTTGATTATATTAACTTAAAAAGTTTCTGTACAAACAAAACTAATGCAGACAAGATTAGGAGGGAAGCATCAAATTGGGAAATCATCTTTACATTTAAGGGTTCTGATAAAGGTCTCCTCTCTAAGATATATAGAGAATTGTCTCATATTTATAAGAATTCAAGCCATTCTCCAATTGATAAATTGTCAAATGATATGAGCAGACAATTTTCAGATGATGAAATTAAAACTATTTATAGTCATATGAAAAGGTGCTCCAAATCACTATTGATCAGAGAAATGCAAATTAAGACAACTCTGAGGTACCATTACACACCTGTCAGATTGGCTAAAATGACAGGAAAGGATAATGACAGGTGTTGGAGGGGATGTGGGAAGACTGGGACACTGATGCATTGTTGATGGAGCTGTGAACGGATCCAACCATCCTGGAGAGCAATTTGGAGCTATGCTCAAAAAGTTATCAAACCGTGCATACCCTTTGACCCAGCAGTGTTTCTATTGGGCCTATATTCCAAGGAAATCTTAGAGGAGGGAAAGGGCCCCACATGTACAAGAATGTTTTTGGCAGCTCTTTTTGTAGTGGCTAGAAACTGGAAAGTGAATGAATGCCCATCAATTGGAAAGTGGCTGAATAAACTATGGTATATGAATGTTATGGTTTCAGAGAGGCCTGGAGAGACTTGCATGAACTGATGCTGAGTGAAGTGAGCAGAACCAGGAGATCATTATTCATGGCAACAACAATACTATATGATGATCAATTCTGATGGACATGACTCTCTTCAACAATGAAATGCTTCAAACCAGTTCCAATTGTTCAGTGAAGAAAGCCACACACACCCAGAGAGAGGAATGTGAAATGTGGGCCACAACATATCATTTTCATGCTCTCTATTGATGTTTGCTTGCATTGTAATCCCTTTATCTGATTACTCTTTCTTGTAGATATGATTGTTCCTGCACAAAAATGATGTGTGGAAATAAATATACATATATTAGATTTCTTAATTATTTTAACATAATTAACATCTATTGGATATCCTGCCATCTAGGGGAGGGTTGGGGAGTAGGGGGGAAAATTTGTAACAGAAAGCTTTGTAACGGTTAATGTTGAAGAATTACCCATACATATGTGTTGCAAATAAAAAGTATTAATAAGAAATACAAAAGAAATAATCTATATAAGAGGATCTGAACCAGGATAGTGAATCTGTTCAACTAATTTGTAGTAGATTAGAAAAGAAAAAGGAAAACTTATGTAATTGGAGAAGTGAAAAGCAGATGTGCATAGTCTCGAGGTGTGAAAAGATTGATCTAGAGCACGGGTAATCAAACTGAAATAGAATCAAACTCATGAAATCGAGGGATTTATGACCAAACAAGAAACAGAGAGCATTATGAAATACAAAGTGGTTAATTTGGTTACATTAAGTTAAAAAGGTTTTGCACAAACAAAACCAATGCAGCCAAGATTAGATGGGCATCAGATAGTTGGAAAACAACTTTTACATTCAGTGTTTCTGATGATGGTTTCATTTTTAAAATATGTAGAGAATTGAGGCAAATTTATAAAAATGCAAGTCATTCTCCAAGTACTAAATGGTCAAAGGATCTGAACAAGCAATTTTCAGATGAAGAACTTAAGGCTATCTATAGTCATATGAAAAGATGCTCTAAATGAATGATTAGAGAAATGCAAATTAAAATAACTCTGAGGTGTTATCTCACACCTATGAGATTGACTAATATGACAGAAAAAGAAAATGATAAATGTTGGAGAGGATGTGGGAAAGCTGGGACACTAATACTTTGTTGGTGGAGTTGTGAAATGATCCAGCCATTCTGGAGAACAATTTGGAATTATGTCCAAAGGGCTACAAACCTGCTCACACCCTTTGACTCAGCAATACTACTGTTAGTTATATATCCCAAGGAGATCATAAAAAGTAAAAAGGACCCACATGTACAAAAATATTTATAGCAGTTCTTTTTTGTGGTGGCAAGGAATTAGAAATCCCGGGGATGCCCATTAATTGGGGAATGGTTGAACAAGTTGTGGTATATCGATGCAGTAGAAAACTATTGTTCTATAAGAAATGATGAGCAGGTAGATTTCAGAAAAGCCTGGAAAGACTTACAAGAACTGATCCGGAGTGAAGTGAGCAAAACCAGGACAGCATTGTATACGGTAACAGCAACACTGTGTGATGATCAACTTTGACAGATGTAGCTTTTCTCAGCAATACAGTGATCTGAGACTTCCAAAAGACCTGTGATAGAAAATGTGATCCATATCCAGAGAAATTCAAATTATGGAGTCTGAATGCATATGGAATCATATTGTTTTCACCTTTTAAAATTTTTTATATTTCTTGTGGTTTTTCCCTTTGTTTTTATCCTTCTTGGAAAAGTGATTAATCTAGAAATATAATTAAAATGGTTGCACATATATAACCTATATCAGATTGCTTGTTGTCTTGAGGAGGGGAGAGCAAAGGGAAGAAGGGAGAAAATTTTGGAACTCAAAATCCTACAAAAATGAATGTTGAAAACTATCTTTACTTATAATTGGAAAAAATACTATTAAGTGTAAAAAATAGAAACAAACTCTTGCTGGTTGCACATTGATTTAGAAAACCACAAATTAACATTCTCTATGTTACATTGTATTTTTATTTATTTTGTTTAAGATTTCCCAGTGGTGTTATAATCTGGTTCAGAATTCACTTATAAGTTTTGCAACAGATAAATTTTGCACTTTAGTCTAAAGCTATATACTTTTATTTTTATTTTATTTTTAGCTTTTTGCTGAGGTAATTGAGGTTAAGTGACTTGCCCAGGGTCACACAACTAGGGAATGTTAAGTGTCTGAGACCAGATTTGAACTCAGGTCCTCCTGACTTCAGGGCTGGTGCTCTATCCACTGTGCCACCTAGCTGCCCCAGAGATGTATTCTTTTAGCAACAGGGATTTAATGATCTATGGGGGAGGGAGTCCTTATCAGGAAATGAATGTCAGGACAGAGTGTAGTAGGGTGGAAAATCAATTAGTTCTGGAATACCCAAATCCCACCACTACCACTTACTACCTTTGGTAAATGATGGTCTCTGAGATCCCTTCCATCTTTAGAGATAGGAATGTGTGTGTGTGTGTTTTCAGTTTCAGGGTTGTCCCCTGACCATTGCCTTTATTCTTTGTCTTCAACTTGTCTTAGCAATTGAATAAAGGGAAATCATTTCCCCTCTCTGAGTCCTAGTTTCTTCACTGGAAGACAGATGGTCTTAGGGTATATGTGCATGGTATAATCCTAAGGTTCTAAAAGCCTACAATCCCACATATGGCTTCCTCTCCTACATTAATTATATTTACAACCAAGTACAAAGAAGGGGTCTGCCTAACAAATTAATGGCACAAAGAGGATTCCAAAATAAGTTTCAATGCTCATATTGACCACTTCATGCTATATTCTAGAGTATCTGAGTAGGTACGTTTCCTCCTAATAACACCTAGGCTTGGGAGAAAGAGAATGATGATTGAGTGGTCCAGATGAATCAGAAAATTGCTCCCATTTCCATCACTACCATTATTAGTGACACTTCCTCAAATGTAGTGTCTGCATTAGGAGGTGGAAAAGAGGTTTGATGGACTCTCAGATGTGTTATCTGGAAACGTTTCCATTTTTATTCCCCATCGAACTTTCTCTTACCATCCATTGGATTCACAAGTGTGCTTTCTGGTTTGGCCCATGCTGATCTTGAAGGATGGTAAATGGAGCTCTGAATCAGTTTCCCCAGGAAGTGCCAAAATGAATGACAAGTTTTAATTTTTCAAAAGTAATTAATACCAACTTTCCTTGTTAATCTGACACTCCATGTGGAAGATACAAAAATAGCTTCCTTCATTGAATATGCATAACAGATGCTGTTATATTCCTACACATCTGAATCGTGTTCTCATATTTGTTAGGAACTGAGTGCAGTATTTCAATCTGAATTGTTGCAGGGGCTTTTTTTTCCAAGCCAATAATACAAGCCTACAAAATTAAAATGCACTACTTGTGTCAAACATAACAAAATCATTGTTTGTTTATTTTTTAAGGTGCTAATAAAAAAGATTAATGATACTGCTGGGTAATGAAACAATCTGCCAGGAGGTGAGCCCCAGAATATAGAGCGGTACTGTGGCAACAACAGCCTCCCCAAATATGCTCAGCTAGGAAACTTTTACCACTGGGTGACATTTGGTGTTTAAAGGGGTTGCCTTTGCTTTTAATACCTGGCTCAAATGTCATGGAAATGATTTGCCTCCAGACTAGGAGTGTTTGCATTGGAAGGTATTTCAATGACACTTAATCCCCTAATCCTTGGGAGCCCTAGGCCAATAGACCTCGATTTTCCCAACAAAGATGTTTTCCCTAGGACAGAGATTGAAAGTCTATTAAGGCAATGCTCTTCATTCAATATTTGGGACCACCTAGAGAGTCTCATTTCTGTTAGGTAAAAGGGATTTGCAAAAACAAATGAAGATTGGGAATGGAGGGGGCTGGCAAGGTTCAGAAGAGAACAAACCATTTTCAAGCACCCTCAAGCATTTTATGAGAATCCATTTAAATACTCATTTATGCCATTTCAAGGATTTGTGGTTTTGGCTATGTGGGTATCTCCATTACCAATGCATTATCACTATCCCTTAAGAGCTGGTCCAGAGATAGAGCAGGACAGGATTTGAGTAATAATTAGTCTAACCCCCTCATTTTGCAGTTGTGGCAACTGAGACCCAGAGAATAGAAACGATGTCTTCGAAGTCAAACACAGAATCATGGCTCTGGAGGTGGCTGGCACCTCAGCAGAGACCAGGCAGCCCAACCCAATTCCTTCTTTTTATAGGAGAGCAACTGAGGCCCATGGAGGGGAAGAGTTTGCCCAAGATCACACAAATGGCGGAGTTGGAGTTTGATCCCAGTTATCATGTAGCATTCTGTCTCTACCTTAAAATTCCTCACCAGGTGACTACTTCAAAGAATCCTAGATTTAGAGTTAGAAACACCTCAGGCTATCTTGTCTAATGTCCTAATTTTACATTTGAGGAAACTGAGGTCCAGGGAGCTTAACTGACTTCCCCAAGGTTATATACACAGTCAGTATTAGACCTGGGATTTTAAGTCCCTCACCTACAGAGTTAAAACTATGCTGCCTTCACCTTCTGCTGCAAGTGAACACTCTCCTATGATGGATTAGCCCCTTTGCACCTAGGCTTCCCCGTAAGCCCATAGACCTACTTAATCGTCCTCTACTGGAAGGCCTTCTAGGTTCTTAAGCCTTGCTAGGGTTTGCATTGCCATCAAGAGGTCTCTTCAGGAGGCCCTGGTCACCTGCAATCCATGAAGGGACCCTAGAAAAGGTTTTTCAAGATAACCCCACTTGTTGTTATCTTTGAGTTGTTTCAATTCTTTAGAACTCCATTTGGGGTTTTCTTGGCAAAGATACAGAAGGAGTTTGCCATTTCTTTCTCCAGCTCATTTTATAGATGAGACAATTGAGAGAAACAGTGTTAAGTGACTTGTTTGGGATCATCTTGTAATGCCAGAGAAACTGAGGCAAGAAAGAGATTCGTTTATCATTTTTTAATGTAGAGAGTTTTAGACTAGCTGGCCAAAAGGAATTCATGTTCAAAAATCATTTGGCTCTGAGGAACTGAGGCATGGAACTTATATAGCTAACTAGGGTGTGCAAACAGGCTACATCACCTGAGTATACAATATTATAGGGGAAAGAAAGGCAGATGGGGCGGGGCGCACCGGGTAAGTGGACAAGCCATAATTCCAGGAAAGGATCATAACTTCATCCTGACAGGATAAGGGTCAAGATAAGTAGGTCCAGGGCAAAAGACAGCAAGGGGAGGGGCAATACTCAAAAGAGGGGGAATTATCCCAGCAAGGAATGAGATAAGGCACTTGGAGTTTTTATGATACAATGGTGGTATGTAAAGTGGCCGGAGCTTCAAGGTTTTTCCTGATTCAGTTCTCCTAGTCCTAATGACAAGGAAGAAGGGGGATGAGGCTATAATAATTTTCTTCAGGGCAGAGCAATTCAGGACATAACAACCTAGCTAATAAATATCTGAGGCCACATTTGAACTCAGAACAAGGAGTCTTCCTGATTCCAGTCCCAGCACTGTATCCACTACAGTGCCACCTATCTGTGATCTATTTCCATACAGGCAATTTATAGCCAACAACCAATTAATTTTAGTTGGTCATTAAAATAGACCTCTACCAATTAGCATAAATCACCTGTGGTTGATGAGCTAAGTTGCTTCCAACAACTTGCTAACAAGATAGAGTTAAGAGTTTAAACTCCATCTGGGGACCATCAAAAAGCACACTGCCTTTACAATTTGTGCTATTGGTTATGAAAATCTGGATCGGTTTGAAGAAACCTCCTCCTCCTCCTAAACCTTCCTTTACAAATCATATGGTCTATTGATAAGGACGCTCCCTTCATTGTATGCATTTGAACATTGAAAAAAGCTATCTTTTATAAGGCTCTCTGAGTTCTGTGATTCATGTCTTTTATTCACTTAGATGAGTCACCTTTCCTGCTGAGTTAGAGGAGCTTAGCTCTATATGAAAACGATCCCTTAGCCCTTCACTCACTGTATTCCCAACATCTGAAAGGGAAGAGGATCAGTCTAGTGCACTGAATGGTCTCTTGATGCTAAAGGGGAAATGAGTCATTCCCTTCCATTTTATTCTATGCCATTCAATAACGTATCAAGGGCCTACTACGTATCATAGGAGCCTAGATTGAAAGCTAGAAGAAACATTAGAAGTCAATAAATCCAACCCTTTCCTTTTACAGAGGAGAAATCTGTCCAAAGTGACAGAGTACAGATCCAAGTTGGAATCTGAACTGGAATCTCCCTATGTCCAGTGCTCTGTCCACTTCATCAGGACTTTGGCTGGTTGTTCAGATCCAAATATGAAGGGCAACATGATTCCTCTCCTCAAGGAAATTAAACTCTAATTAAGAGGGTAAAAAATACATACAAATTGGAATAACACAGAATAGATGTAAAGAGAGACAAGTAAGAGACTCACTCAGAGAGTTCTAAGATGAGATATGTATGTATATTCGTGGGGGGAGTGTGTAGGGAGGAAGTTGAAACTCTTCAGAGTACATGCATGTGTATTGGCAAATGCTTCACGGAAGTGACAGTACTTAAGTTGCCACTCAAAGGCGAGAAGAACTTTCATGGCAAAATCATCGCATCTAGAAATGGGGGTATATCCGTGTAAATGTTTAGAAGAGGGAGATTTTAGGAATGGCTGAAAGATGGAGTGCCTAAGGAGAATAATATGAAATGTCTGGAGAATTAGGTTGGAGCTAGACTGGCGGAAGCATTAAACACCACCGTAAGGCACTGATGTTTTATCTCAGAGGCAACAGGGAACCATTGAAGACTCTTGAGCACTGGCATAACAGAGTCAGGCTGTGTCTTAGGAAAGGAAGCTTATTTTGGCAACTGTGTTGAGGATGAATCAGGCAGATAGTGACTTAAGCCAAGAAATCCAGTTACGAGGCTAATAATAATCCAGGCAAGAATCAGTGAGGGTCTGAATAAGATTGGTGGCCATGTACATAAGGAAAAGGAGACAAATAGATTCTGTAGTGGTGGGATTAATAGAATTGAGCAGCTTATTAGATTTCAGGGGTGACAGAGAGGGATGAATCAAGATGATTCCAAGGTTTTAAGACTTGGGTAGACAGTGGTAGGAGGGAGGGGAGTTTTAGAAGGGCATGAGTAGTTCTCATTGAGATACGTTATTTTTGGAGGTGCCAGTAGGATATCCATGTTGAACTGTCTAGCAGACATGAAATGTGAACTAGATTGCAATGATTCAACACCAAGGGTAAGGCTGTCTTAAGTCCCACATTTTATTTAAAAAAAAAGATAAGACCATATTCCATTAATTTTACCATTTTTTAGAACTTTTTCAGGATGTACAATTATGGATATGCAGCTAGCAAGTAGGTGTATAGAGGTACCATGCTTGCTTTCTGGTTTGAAAAGTCAATGAACAGTAAATTGGAAAACCATTCATTTATTTAACAAATATTTATTGGCTATATCTCCCATGCTATGGATGAACAGTCTTTGTAGACAGCAAAGCAATGCTCAGGGCATGGCTTTATGCATATAAACAGCAGGCATATGTATTACATCATAGAGATTCAGCTGAGATTTTTTTTTATTTCTGAAATTTGCAGAATTGTGTGTGTGTGTGTGTGTGTATGTGAGGTAAGACCGATGCTGTTATTGATCAATTTTTTCCCCATTTTGTTTGCTTTGATCATTTTTCTAGGTTATAAATGATAATCAAAAACCTCTCCTTCCTCCATTCCCAACCCAAAACTTCTTGACCACACCAGTAGATCCAAAACAACTGTCATTCTGTGGCATGGCAAAGTGTTATTGAAATTTTATGCTACCGGCTGTCAAAGGGAACGTGTCAACTTGACCCTGTGCACTACATATATGAAGTAGATATTCTCACCCTGGAGTTACTGCTGAAGTGACATTGTAGCCCGAATATCTGACTTGTCTCAGGTGTTCTGCTATTTGGGGAACGAGACTTTAATGAGGGGACTGGATCCTCATCAAGGACAGTCGATTTCAGTACATACTGACTGTAGTGATTTGATATTATCTAGAAAGGCCCTAATGCCAGCTTGTGGCCACTGTGGAGGGAAGGGCAAAGCATTGTGGAGTTCAGGCTATGGCATAGAGGGCAGAAGGAGCAAGATCTGTAATAAGGAAGCTAGCTGAATTAGTAGGAAATTTCAGCAAGTAGATGCTTGGAAACTTGGACTTTGGACCTTCACTAGGAGATACTAAGAAAGGCTGGATTGATTCTGTCTAGGGTTCTTTGCTAAGCAGAGGTTGGTCATTCAACCATTCCTCCCATTATTAAAGTCCAAGTAGCTCCATTCTTTTAGAAATTGTATATTATTGCTGAAAGGTCAAAGTAGTAGAACTTCAAAAGGCCTATAGATAGGCAGAGAAATTTCATGTTCATTTTGGGAAGGTAAAAATACCATAAGGTCATAGAATGAGGGATGGAAAGGACCTCAGAGGGCACTTATTCCAATCCCTCCTTTTTATACATAGGGAAACTGACATATAAGGAAATGAAGGAATTTGCTGAAGGTCACCCATAAGATCCTAGATTGAAAAGTGGATAGGACATTGGAAGTCACCTGGAACAATTCGCTTTCTTTTACCAATCAGGAAAATGAGGTGTAGAGAGGCTAAGTGGCTCAATGTCATCCAGGATGGCAAGTTATCAAAGATCTAGGATCAAAAGGAGGAAGTGAGAGTGTACTGGAGTCAGCATGAACTGATTTTTAAGGGCCAACTGTTATATTTTCAGAGAGAGCATTTGGAAATTGCCAACTTTCCTAGAAATAAGGCCAGAATTATTGTGTTTTTGATTGTCTACATTGGATGAAAAAAATGTTACCGGGCAGATTAAATTCAAAGTATATTGTGCCTGTATTTCCCTGAGAAGGAGCCAATTATTAAACATTAATCAATCTACCTCTGGATAGAGGAGATCTCAAAGGTCATCCAGTCCAACCTCTTCCTTTTACAAATGAAGAAACTGAGGCACAGAGATGTCAAGTAACTTTTCCAAAACTACTTATTAGATGGTGAAAGGCTATTAAGTATGTTGGAGCAAGAGGACTAACACAGGTGCCCTAGGGAAGAAAAGTAATGACTGCATTAATGCAGGTGGGCCATGTGCACCCAGTTGGTTGGTTTCCTTCCTTTACTGTTGAATCTCAAGAGTAAGTAACAATATATTATCTGCTAAACTCCTGAGCTCGCTCCAGGCCTTGCCTTAAGATCATTGTTAGAGCAAGTCGTTGTAGGACAGCTAGCTTTGCACTTTTATGGATAAAAAACTTTAACAAGACTGATGTCCCCAGGGAAACCTCCTATCAAGATAGTCTCATAAGTCTGCTCCTTTCCATTTTGTTTAAGTTCATGCCCTTTTCCTGGGTTCTGCCCCAGTGGGTATAATTCCAATAACAGTGTCCAGTCTGTATTTTTCTAAAACAGGGAACTCAGCTACGGGCATTCTGCTAGCCTGTGGCTCACTGTGGGCAACGAGAAGGAAGCAGGAGGCTTAAAAGGGACAGCTAAGGGTGAACTCTAGTGCCAGACTTGACTGATAAATGAAGCTTCTATGCCTGGAAGTGTGATCCTAAAGCTCGTACTGCCCCTACTTCAAAGAAAATTCAACTGGCAAAATAGAGATCCTCTAATAGATTTAATGTGAGATCATTTTTTTTACACATAAGAAATTTGGAATATAGAGAGGAAACATACAGTTAGTAAATGTGACAAATTTAGAGAATGTAGGCTCACGGATGGAAGGGGCTGATTCATTTTTGTCTTGCCTGCCATGTTAACATATGCTTATTAGTTAATTGATTAATTGGGACAAAAGGGATTTTTAAAAAACCCACAAAAACAAAACAAAAAACAAAACAAACAAACAAAAAAAAAAAACTTGAGCTAAATTGATCAAAGCCTAGAAGTAGGAACTCTAGGTCAAAGCATATGGGTATTTTAGTCACATTTTGCTTCGTTTGATTCTAAACTTAGTTTATATATTAAGTTTTGCTTAATTTAGAATTAAATTCAGAGCTCTACCAACAGCATTCCTATCTTGTCATAGCCCCTCTAACATTGACTATTTTTAGATTTTATAATTTCTATCAATTTAATGGACATAAGGCAAATGGAGAACTTTATTTCTATTTAATTCAGGTTAGTAGGGGGTGGAGCCAAGATGGCGAACTGCAGACAGCTTTCTCTGTGAACTCCTTTGGGACCTTCCCTCAGACCCAGACAAAGTGAGCCTTCGAACTGGTTTGTGAGTGAAGGCTCCGCCAAACATTTGGTCTACAACGCACTTCTATCAAAAATCTACCTTGAAAGAACTCCGGAGAAGGTTATCCTCAGGGGAAATCGGCCGCTGGTTGAGATCAGACTCCAGCCGGGGCAGAAGTCAGGGCTGCGATAGAGGGGTGGATTTGAGTCACCCAGGAAGCCCCTGGGAGACGCCTGGGCCACTTTGCTCTCCTTGCGGGCAGGTGCTTTGGCAGATCTGCCTTTGGTAAAGGGTGGATCGAGAGCAGCTGAAAACGTGGTCCTAGTGCGAATCTAGCCCCACCAGCCTCAGACCGGAAGTCAACTCGGCAAACTGCCCCAGGGAAAATACAAATTGTTGCAGTTTTCTTTGCTTTTGACCAATATCCCAACTTTAAAACATGAGCAAGAAGCACAAGAGAGTTCACACCAGAGAAAGCTTTTACCGAGAAAAAATAGAACAGTCCCCAGATCCTGACATTATGAAAACAATCCCAGATGAAGCCACAAAGGCAGACTTAAGTTGGTCTCCCTTTCAGAAGGCTTACCTGGATGATTGCATTAAGAATCTCAAAAGAGAGCTAGAAGAAGAATGGGGAAATAAATTGAGAGCAGGGCAACAGAAATATCAAAAACTGGAAAATAGGACTGGTGAATTGGAAAAAGAAAACAGTTCACTGAAAAACAAAATTGGTGAATTGGAAAAAATCACCAATTCACTGGAAAATAAAAATGGTGAACTGGAAAACAAAATTGGTGAATTGGAAAAAGACAACAATTCACTGAAAAACAAAATTGGTGAATTGGAAAAAGACAACAATTCACTGAAAAATAAAACTGGCAAAATGGAAAAAGAATGCATTGAATCCAGAAATTCAATTGGCCAGCTACAAAAGGAGCTAAAAAAGATAACTGAAGGAAATAATACTTTAAAAATTAAAATTGAACAAATACAAGTAAATGACTCAATAAGACTTCAAGAATCAGTTAAACAAAAACAAAAAAAATGAAAAAATAGAAGAAAATATGAAATATCTCCTAGGAAAAACAACTGACTTGGAAAACAGATCCAGGAGAGACAATTTAAGGATTATCGGACTCCCTGAAAGCCATGATGAAAAAAAGAACCTGGATGCTATCTTCCAGGAAATCATGAAAGAGAATTGCCCTGATGTTTTAGAATCAGAAGGCAAAATTGGCATTGAAAGAATTCACCAATCACCTCCAGAAAGAGACCCCAAAATTAAAACCCCAAGGAATATCGTGGCCAAATTTCAGGACTATCGCACCAAGGAAAAGATATTGCAAGCGGCTAGAAAGAAACAGTTCAAATACCGAGGAACTGTCATTAGAATTACACAGGATCTGTCAGCTTCCAATTTAAAGGATCGAAGGGCCTGGAACCAGATATTCCGAAAGGCAAAAGAACTTGGATTACAGCCAAGAATAAGTTATCCAGCTAGAATGAGCATCATCTTCCAGGGAAGAAGATGGTCATTCAATGATACAGGAGAATTTCACCTTTTTCTAATGAAAAGACCTGATCTGAACAAAAAATTTGACCTCCAAGTAGAGAACTCAAGAGAAGCATAAAAAGATAAAAAGGAAGACTCTTGAGAACTATATTTCTACTATAGGTATCCTTTAAAGAATGGCAGTATAATTTGATTTTTCTTTGATAATAATGGAAAAGAAATTAGAGGTGGAAGGGATACCATACTGAAAAAGAAAAAGGGGGAGGGGGGAAAGGAGGCAAAATAAAGTAAAAATAAAGGAGGTAAAATAAGGCAAAATCTCATAAAGAGACATAGAAGATCAATATAATTGAGGGAAAGAAGGGAGGGCGATGAGTATTGTGTAAACCTTACTCTCATTAGATTGGACTCTAAGAGAGTATATCAGACACATTTGGCTTCAAAGAAAGCACTGACCCTCCTTGTGGGAAGGTAGGAGGGAGGGGAGAAAAGGAAAGGGATAAACTAATAGAAGGATTAGGGGAAAGGTATAAAGGGGAGGGAGGGACTCTAAAGGGAGGAGGATTATTGGTGGGAGGTGGTCATCAAGAGCAAAGTACTGGGGAGGGGGGAAGGAAGGGAGGGGAAAGGGAAGAGAAAATCATAACTCTGGGTAAATAAGATGGCAGGGAATACAGATATAGTTATTTTAACTGTGAATGTGAATGGGATGAACTCTCCCATAAAACGGAAGCGGGTAGCAGACTGGATTAAAAGCCAGAATCCTACAATATGTTGTTTACAAGAAACACATCTAAAACATAGAGATACATACAGAGTGAAGGTAAAGGGCTGGAGCAGAATCTTCTATGCTTCAGGTGAACAAAGAAAGGCAGGGGTAGCAATCCTTATCTCGGATCAAGTAAAAACAAAAATAGATCTAATTAAAAGAGATAAGGAAGGAAACTACATTTTACTAAAAGGTTCCATAGACAATAAAGCAGTATCAATACTTAACATATATGCACCAAGTGGTATAGCATCCAAATTCCTAGAGGAGAAGTTAAGAGAGATGCAAGGAGAAATAGACAGTAATACTATACTAGTGGGAGATCTCAACCTTGCTCTCTCAGAATTAGATAAATCAAATTCCAAAATAAATAAGAAAGAAGTTAGGGAGGTTAACAAAAGGCTAGAAAAGTTAGGTATGATAGATCTCTGGAGGAAATTGAACGGTGATAGAAGGGAGTATACTTTTTTCTCAGGGGTTCATGGAACTTATACAAAAATTGATCATGTGTTAGGGCATAAAAACCTCAAAATCAAATGCAGAAAAGCAGAAATAGTAAATGCATCCTTCTCAGATCATGATGCAATAAAACTCACATGTAATATAAGGCCAGGAGAAAATAGACCACAAGTTAATTGGAAATTAAATAATCTAATCCTGAAGAATGAATGGGTGAAAGAGCAAATTATAGACACAATTGAAAATTTCATCCAGGAGAATGACAACAATGAGACAACATACCAAAATTTGTGGGACACGGCTAAAGCGGTTATAAGGGGTAATTTTATATCTCTAGATGCTTACTTGCGTAAAACAGAGAAAGAGAAGATTAATGAACTGGGCTTACAATTAAAAAAGCTAGAAAAAGACCAAATTAAAAACCCTCAATTAAATACCAAATTGGAAATTCTGAAAATTAAAGGGGAGATCAATAAAATTGAAAATAAGAAAACTATTGAATTAATAAATAAAAGTAAGAGTTGGTTTTATGAAAAAACCAACAAAATAGATAAGCCTTTAGTTAATTTGATTAGAAAAAGGAAAGAGGAAAATCAAATTATTAGTCTCAAAAATGATAAGGGAGAACTTTCCTCCAATGAAGAGGAAATTAGAGTAATAATTAGGAGTTTCTTTGCCCAACTTTATGCCAATAAATTTGATAATGTAAATGAAATGGAGGAATATCTACAAAAATATAGATTGCCCAGATTAACAGAAGAGGAAATAAATTATTTAAATAGCCCTATTTCGGAAAAAGAAATAGAACAAGCTATTAATCAACTCCCTAAGAAAAAATCTCCAGGGCCAGATGGATTTACATGTGAATTTTACCAAACATTCAAAGAACAATTAATGCCAACACTATATAAACTATTTGAAAAAGCAGGGAAAGAAGGTGTACTACTAAATTCCTTCTATGACACAGATATGGTGCTGATAGCTAAACCAGGTAGGGTAAAAATAGAGAAAGAAAACTATAGACCCATTTCCCTAATGAATATTGATGCAAAAATTTTAAATAAGATTTTAGCAACAAGATTACAGAAAGTCATCCCCAGGATAATACATCATGACCAAGTAGGATTTATACCAAGAATGCAGGGCTGGTTCAATATTAGGAAAACAATTAGCATAATCAATTATATTAATAACCAAATTAATAAAAACCATATGATTATCTCCATAGATGCAGAAAAATCCTTTGATAAAATCCAACACCCATTCCTATTAAAAACACTGGAGAGTATAGGAATAAATGGGCTTTTCCTTAAAATGATTAGTAGTATCTACTTAAAACCTTCAGCAAGCATCATATGTAATGGAGTCAAACTAGAACCATTCCCAATAAGATCAGGAATGAAACAAGGCTGCCCACTGTCACCATTATTATTTAATATTGTCTTAGAAATGTTAGCTTTGGCAGTAAGAGAAGAAAAAGAGATTAAAGGAATTAGAGTAGGTAATGAGGAAACCAAATTATCACTCTTTGCAGATGACATGATGATATATGTAGAGAACCCTAAAGACTCAACTAAAAAACTACTACAAACAATTCACAACTTTAGCAAAGTTGCAGGATACAAAATAAATCCACATAAATCATCAGCATTTTTATATATTACCAATAAAGTTCAGCAGCAAGAGATACAAAAAGAAATTCCATTCAAAATAACTGTTGATAGTATAAAATATTTGGGAATTTATCTGCCAAGAGATAGTCAGGAACTATATGAACTAAACTACAAAACACTTTCCACACAAATCAAATCAGACCTAGTCAATTGGAAAAACTTAAAATGCTCATGGGTAGGCCGAGCGAATATAATAAAAATGACAATACTACCCAAACTAATTTACTTATTTAGTGCCATACCAATCAAACTCCCAAGAAATTATCTTACAGATCTAGAAAAAATAGTAACAAAGTTCATTTGGAAAAACAAAAGGTAAAGAATTTCAAGGGGATTAATGAAAAAAAAGGCTGACGATGGTGGACTTGCTGTACCAGATCTAAAACTATATTATAAAGCAGCGGTCATCAAAACCATATGGTACTGGCTAAGAAATAGAGTAGTCGATCAGTGGAATAGGATAGAATTACAAGACAAACTAGGCAATAACTATAGCAATTTGGTTTTTGATAAACCCAAAGACCCCAGCTTTTGGGATAAGTATTCACTCTTTGACAAAAACTGCTGGGAAAACTGGAAACTAGTGTGGAAGAAATTAGGGCTTGACCCACATCTAACACCACATACCAAGATAAGATCTAAATGGGTTCATGATCTGGATATAAAGAGTGATACTATAAGTAAATTAGAGGAATGTAATATAGTTTACCTCTCAGACCTTTGGAGATGGAATAAATTTAAGTCCAAAGAAGAACTGGAACTCTTAATTGAAAACCAGATAGATAACTTTGACTATATTAAGTTAAAAAGTTTTTGTACAAACAAAATCAATGCAGACAAGATTAGGAGGGAAGCAATAAATTGGGAAATCATCTTTACATTTAAGGGTTCTGATAAAGGTCTCATCTCTAAAATATATAGAGAATTGTCTCATATTTATAAAAATTCAAGCCATTCTCCAATCAATAAATGGTCAAAGGATATGAACAGACAATTTTCAGAGGATGAAATTAAAACTATTTATAGTCATATGAAAAGGTGCTCCAAATCACTGTTGATAAGAGAAATGCAAATCAAGACAACCCTGAGGTACCACTTCACACCTGTCAGATTGGCTAAAATGACAGGAAAAGTTAATGATGAATGTTGGAGGGGTTGTGGGAGGGCTGGGACACTGATGCATTGTTGGTGGAGCTGTGAACGGATACAGCCATTCTGGAGAACAATTTGGAGCTATGCTCAAAAAGT
>JAJPUD010002719.1:96393-155369 GCA_023553655.1 Myrmecobius fasciatus | reverse complement strand
AATTCAGGTTAGTAGTTTAAGAAATTGAGATCCTGATAAGTAGTGCGTAGTTATCTTTCTAATTTAATTGAATAATCTAGAAGCAAATTTAATAATCGTATAGTTACAGTTTCACTCAAGTCATAGGTCAAAATGTTGACTAGCATAGGGTAAAACACAGATCCCTGAAGCACATGACTAAAGATTACTCTCCACGTTGACTGTTGTCTCATTAATTGTTATTTTTCAATTTAACCAATTTCAGATTCATCTCGTTATACAATCGTGTAGTTCCAATCTCCCCATATTATCCACCAATATAGCATGAGAGACTTTGTCAAACACTTTGCTGATTACAGCAGTACTTTTAGGTGGGTGGCTGCAAAGCTGAACAATGATAGGGTGATGTGACTTCCACGAGAATGTAAATAACTGGCACAGAGAAATTAATAGCTTTCAGAAATCATTTGGATCCACAGCACATGCCATTTGCCTAAAACACTAATTGCTGCCAATCTGCCTGTCACACAACCTAGGAAAATAGTTGTTACTTGAAAATCTCCTCCTTCCAGTACAGCCCACTCAGTCACCAGCATCAGGGATGGGGAATAATGCAACAAGAGACTCCAAACAAAAACAGTGCCTTCTTCACAAGGAAGAATTGACCTTAAAAGCACCTTTATGATTTCTGGGTTCCTTTCCGTAATGGGGTGGCGAGCATGATCACTTCCTGCTTTCTTGGCTTAATTAAGATAACTCCAAATACTGCTTTAAATTACTATATATTTAGAACACAGATTCGTGATAAAAAAAATTCTCTCTCTCTCTCTCTATATATATATATGTACACACACATATATGTATATATTAAAAGTCACCTCTTACTTTTGCCATTTATTAAATATTGCATTTGTGTGACAGAATGGAAGGAGGCCTGTCCATAAAACATGGGGATCTGTGTTCTAATTCTGTCTTTGCTACACACTTGCTGTATGACTTTAAAATAATTAATATTATCTCCCTAGTCTTAGGTTACTTCTGCTGCAAAAAGGATGCAGGCAATTCTGGAAGGCAATATTGGAATAATGGCCAGAACATTGGATTTAGAAACAGGTTCAAATCTTACTTCTGATATTAGTGATATGATCATGGACAATTCATGGCATCTCTCCAAGATTAATTGTCCCTTTTGCAAAATGGAGATAATCACACTTGCAACAATCACTTCAGCGGCCTGTTGTCGAGATTTCCATGTGAACATATTGTGAAACACTGTATACATCGCTGTTATGATCATTATCACAAACCAGGCAGAGGATTGTAGATGAGCTAACTTCTTAAATTGTGGGATCTGACCCCATATGGGGATATGTAACAATGTGGGAGTTGCAGAATTATGATTTATTATCCGTAAATGTTTCATTTGCAGACCTATTTTATATACCCATATATCCCGAGGCACGTAAAACTTTCTTGGCCCGAAAGGAGCTGCGAGTGGAAAAAGTTTACGAAGCCCTGCTATATATTAGGTGCCTATTTATGCCCCTTCCTATAAATCTTCCTCAGATGTTTTTTGGCATGAATTCTCAAGCCTAGGCTAGCAGGGCATAAGCACAGGTCTGATGAAAGCCTGTCTGTGTTGACTGTGAGTGGTGCTAAGGTTTCAAAAAGTTTATCTCCAGAAGGTTGGCAACGAGCTGATGAATATTTCAGTTACTGATAATGATGCACTCATTCAGTATAAAACTTTCTACCGCCCCCCCCCCCCAACCAAGAAGGTGATGGTGACAAGTTGGACAAAGGAAAACAAATGGTCTTCAAGCTCCTCCTGATGAAAGAACTTGCAAAATGCATCACCTTTGTTATCATAATGCGACTGAGAAAACTGTGGCCTTGCCTTTTAAAGATGATGGCTGAAAAAATGGGTTATTTATTGTCTAGGCTATTTCCTGCAAATACAACGGATTTTTTATTTGAACTACCATTTAATTCATCATCATCATCATTAATTTTCAAAACTGTGTGAAGGGATTTCATTAGATCTGTGGATGCTTTCCATAAATATCATATTGCAAGGCATTGAGAGAAATTTCCTTAAGCAAAGCTGCCCTTCAACTTGGCTCAATGTGTCAGAAAGCTCATTTCTGTTTGGTTCCAATTGATTGCTGCTTTCAGGATGCACATTTGGGTCTTCAGAGCCCAATTCAGAGAGCATCAAGGACGTTTCTAGTTCCCGGCAGCTTGAGATTATTTAAGGAACAGCAGCTAGCTACCTGCTACTTCCTTTCCCTCCTCTTGGCCACCTACCTGTCTACCTACCTACCTGCTCAGCTATACGCCTACTTACTATACCATCTATAGGCTTACCTATATACAAACCTACCTGTCTATTCACCTACCTTTCCCACCTTTATGCTTACCTTTCTATCTATCCACCTACTTGTCTGCCTACCTATATGTTTACCTACCTTTAGACTCACCTACTTGCCTACCTACCTGTGTGCCCACCTACCTGCCTAGCTACCTATCAACCCACTTAAATGGCTATCTATATGCCTAATCTAACTATATGTCTCTCTACCCACTTACATGCCTACCTATATATTTATCTACCTACCCATCTATATACTTACCCACCTGTCAGCCTACCTGCCTATCGATCTATCTACCTACCCGAATACTCACCTATCTGCTCATCTAATGCCTACTCACCACTCTATTTACCTACATACCCACCTATATGCCTACTTATCTGTGTGCCAACATATATATATGCATATCTACCCACCTACCTGCCTATCTATATACCTATCTATCTGCCTGCCATCTACCTTTCCACCTTTATGTTTACCTTCCTCTCTATCCACCTGTCTACCCACCTATATACTTACCTACCTGTTGAGCCACCCACCTGCCAACCTATCTACCCACCTATTTGCTTACTTATATGCCTACTTGCGGGCCCATATACCTGTCAACCTACCTAAATGGCTATCTACCTTTGTGCCTAATTACTTGCCTGTCCACCTTCCAACCAGTCTACCTATTTTCCCTCTAACATGTCTCTCAGGAAGCAGGTGCATTAGGAAATATCCATTTGGCTTCTCAGCTGCACTAAGAAAGATTGTGTAGGGAGGAGGATGCAAAGTAGACTGAGTTTCAGTGGCTTTCTAGCACCTCCCTACTCTCCATAGTTGAGCAGAGGGAGTGTATGGCTTCCATGTATGGGGAAAACAGGCCCTATAGCAGCGGGGAACAGTGGAGGTGTCTAAGAGTAGAACAAGTGAGGTGTAGGGAATAGGCAGGTGCTCTTAGAGTTTATTTGTACAGCGTCTTTGCCATCAGCAGAACAGAACCATCAGCTAGAGCCATGTTCTGTGCCCATGTGGGCTAAGCACATGCATTGTTACTATTAATAAGCATGCCTCTGGCACTTTGGGTTTACATTGTAATCATCCTCTTAACTCCTCTTTTTTCAGAGCACCCTAGAAAGCTAGGCTTTCAGTATTAGGCTTGGCTTGTAGCCCAGCCCATTTTTGGTGAGTTATCATGGATCAGATTCATCCCTCAGTAGCCAACCTTCCGACAAGCCAGAAAGAGTGGGAGCAAAAAGATTACTTTTAGTACTTGCTAGCTCTGTGACCACAGCTAAATCACCTCACCACTGCAAGCCTCAGTTTCCTCGCCTATAAAATAGGCATAATAAATATGGGGCAGTAGAATCAAAAGAACTGGGATCAAATCTCACCTCTGGCCATTTGTGCCCTTGTGACCTTGGACAAGTAATTGTAATTCCTTGGATTCTGGTTCTTCCACCAAAAAAGATTGGGTTAGTTAGACAATCTTTGAAGTCCCTTCCAGCTCTAGATATCTGACCCTGTGTGTGACCTGGGGCAAGGAACTTGACCTCTTTAAGTCCCAGTTTCTTCCTTTGTAAAATGAGAAGGTTTAAACTAGCTGGTCTCTAAGGACTCCTCTAAATCTGGGAAGCTGAGCTATCCTATCTTACAGGACTGTTGGGGGGGAATCAAAGGAAATTTCCCATATCTCCATTTTTGATCAGCACCTCAGCTTGATTTGGACTGGCACATAATAGGTGCTTAACAAATCTTTACTGAATTGATTTGAACATCTAGTTGGTTTTTGAGACACCTTTTCCCTGCTCTTCCCAGGATGAATATTGAGCAAACTTAAGTGGCCAAACTCTGCTCAGCATGGACATATAGATTTCTGTCCTGCTGTTCTTCCATCTCCCACCCTAATTTCCATAATAGTCAAACCCAACAAGTAGTAAGGAACTAGAACGTCATGTGTGATAGCATTAGTCATAACTATCTCCTTCTGGCTCCATTAAAATCCTCTCCCAATGCTTTGTGATCATAAGGAGGTGATACTGAGCTGTCCCAAGCTCTGCCAGTAAAATCCAAACACTTTCTGGACCAGCTTAGCCAAGGGAAGTGAGAAGGCCGCTAGATAGTGAGAAATCAAGGAACAAATTTGATTCTGATAATTTATGGAGCTCTTATACTCTGGCTTTTGGGGTAAGGACAGAAAAAGTACTTGTACTAGACCTTGAATTTTATTGGTCTAGGGAATTCCCAGGTCAGGGAACTCCCTCTATCAATGTAGGTCTAACTTTTATAGGCATAGAGAGTTTTGCGGTGCCCTGAGAAGTTAAGTTGGTCTGCCTAGTGTCACATGGCCAGTCTGTATCAAGGCAGAATATGAACCTATATATTCTTGGCTTCAAAGTTGGCTTGATATCCACTATGCCTTGCTATAGTTGGTAGCAGCCTGGAGAGAAAGAATAAAGGAGATGTAAAAAATGGAGGCCTGGGAAGGAGTAGGAAAGAGAGGTCCATTAACAACAACTTTCAAGGTGACTTATTCAAACCATTGTCTGGATGTTTACTGTATGGCATGAAACATTAAGAATATCAAGTAAAGAGCTTAGCTCTTTAATAGTCTATATATTTCAGTGTTACTAAAAATGTGGCACTAAAGGCAATGCTGCTACTGTGCCTGAACTGCCACCAACAAGGGAGTGTAGAGCAATGGAAAGAGTCCTGAATTTGGAGTCAAACTGGATCAGAATCTTGGATCTACTATATTTCAACTATGTGACTTTTAGCATGTCATGGACTCAAAGGAACACGCATTTAGATGTGGAGGGAATGGATAGGGGTGGTGCTTGATCAATTTGATGGGTTTCATTGTCAATCTGATGAGATTATAGGGCACTGGACTTTTGTTTGGTTATATCTGAGGGGACATGTTCACATGGATTCTCCATGTGACACCCCTAGGATAAAGGCTGGATTTTGAGATTGCAATTGTAGGAGAGGAAGAGGGAGCAGTGGTAGCTGGGCCATATGTTGCATATAGAAGGTGATGGGAGACAGTTTCTAGGGGAAATGTGGCAGTGGCCCTAAGGCCACTGGGCCTTGGCAGCGATAGAGTTCCACAGAGAATGCTGGCTACCAGATAACTATTTCTGAGACAAATGGTGAGGGGTATAACCAGATTACTCTTCAGTTTTGACCTCTAAACCATAAAATTCAATACTGAGGTGTATACCAGACTAAATCATAAAATTCAATATTGAAGTGCATAGTAAAATTAGCATATCAGTGACATGAAACACCAGATCTCTCTGTCTTTTTCCTATAAATTTGTCTTCCTGCTCTGGGTTCTTTGCTAATCCATTTTGGAACTTAGCCCACTGCTGCCAGCATAATAAATCTTTGCCCCTTAACTTGGAGACAAACTGAGTTTACTAATTCTTTCTCCATACCTGTGACACTGATGGGGGGAACCTAATCTTGTTGGGGAGTCTTTCACCTTCAACAGAGGGGACCTTATAGATCATCAAATCTAATTCCCTCATAAAGGGAAAAGACTAATTTCATAGGGCAGCTAGGTGGCGCTGAAGTGGATAGAGCACTGGGCCTTGAGTTAGAAAGACCCATCAATCTGGCCTCACATACTTACTGGCTTTGTGACCCTGGGCAAGTCATTTCACCCTATTTGCCTCTCTTTTTTCATCTGTAAGATGATCTGGAGAAAGAAATGACAAACCACTGAAGTGTTTTTGCCAAGAACACCCCAAATGAGGTCACAAAGAGTCTGACATGACAGAAATGGTCAAATAGCAATAACAGCAACAAGAACAAGTTTCATGCCTTACCATTTGCCAGCTTGATTGATGGTAAGCAAATGACTTAAGCATAAACTTTTGTTTTTTCTCCTATGAAATAGGGATAGTAATGCTTGAGAGACCTACTGAGATACTGCATGTGAAATCCTTTGCAATCTTCACAACATCATTTAAATGTCTCCTCTTTGTATTATTATTTACTGAAGAGACAACAATGGCCTGGGGAACTGAAAGGACTTATCCAAAGTCCCATAGCTGGTGGTTCGAATTGGCAGCATTTAAAACCCTTTGATCTGGTTTATATGGTTGCTCAGTCATTATCAGGAATTTTTTAAAGACTGTGGAATGGCAGAGAGGTACCAGAGGTACAATCATAGAATGTATTATGAAAAGATAGTTTGGGGATACTCAGAAGAAAGGAAAGATGGGATCACTCAGAGCCAGAGTGGCTTCATCAAGAAGAGGTCATATCGTAGGAGTTCTCTTTTCCTTTTGTGATATAGTTACAGGACTGGTAGATGAGACAACTGGTATAGACAGAGCCTAGATAGATTGCAGTAAAGAACCTGGAGTCTTTGTAGAAAAAAAATGGAAAATTATCAAACTGAGCAAACGCTTTGTCCTAGAAATACCACTACCCGGCCTATATTCCCAAAGAAAAAGGAAAATGACCCATGTATACAAAATTATAAAGAGTAGCTCTTTTCGTGGTAGTCAAAAAATGGAAACTGAGAGGCTGCCCTCCTTTTGTGGAATGGCTAAACAAATGATAATATATGAACCTAATAGAATATCCTTGTGGTATAAGAAATGATGAAATAGACACTTCTGGCAGAAACTTGGAAGATCTTTATAAACTGATGAAGAGCGGAGTACACAGAAGGAGGAAAACAATTTATACAATGACAGGATTGTAGAGAAAAGTAGCTTTGAAAGACTTAAGAATTCTGATTAATGGCAGGATAAGCCATAAGACCAAAAGAAGAAAGATCACACATGATACCTCCCCTGAGAGAGAGGTAATGAATTTAAATTGCAGAAAGGAACATATATTTTTGGGCATGGCTAATGTGAGAATTTCTTTTGCTAGACTACATATATATACATATAGAAGAACTTGTTTGGGGGGTTGCTGTTTTTTAAAAAATTGGTCCATGGGGATAGTGGGGAGGGTAGTAGAAGAATATATTAAGTAAAAATTTGTTGCTTGAAAAATTGAAATAATAAAAGAAAAAAATGAATGGAGAAAAGAATGCTAGATGATACCACAGAGAAATGGGTTCAGAATTGCTAGACTCAATGAGTAATCATTGGTGGGTCAACTTCAGCTTAGAGAGTGGTCTCTAATATTCATGTGATCTGTCCTTAGACATGTGTGTTTCAGCAACTTTATCAATGACTTAGATGAAGGCATAGATAAAATGCTTGTTAAGTCTGCAGCTGACATGAAACCAGAAGGGTTAGCTAACTTATTGAACAGCAATCAGGATCCAAGTGGACTTCAACAGGATAGAGTGCTGGGCTATAAGAAGTAAGATGAAACAACAGAAAATAAGTAAAATATTACATACAGGTTCAAAAAATCAACCACCTAAATACAAAATAGGGAATGCATGGCTAGACAACAGTTCCTGTGGAAAAACATTTGAAGGTTTAAGCATACTGCAAGCTTCATCTGAGCCAACAGTGTAATATGGTATCTAAAGATGCCATTGCAACCTGAAATTGCATTAAGAAAGATCTAGTAGGGGCAGCTAGGTGGCGCTGCAGTGGATAGAGCACTAGTTTTGAAGTCAGGAGAACTTCAAGTTCAAATTTGACTTCAGAAACTTAACACTTACTAGTCCTGTGACCCTGGGAAGGAAGGAAAGAGGAAAAGATGTATAGTGTATTATAGAGAGCATAGGAGAAGGCAGTGCTTTGATACCCTGATCTTATCAGATTCTTGCCTTGCTTCCTCCAAATCTGGGGTCCTTCCTTTATTCAATCTTAGGTGCCACATAGAAGGAGGGACACAAGTTGGAAGACAAAAGATTGGTAGGAAGCCTCTAGTTCATGCTACATGAAAATCAGCTGCATAATAATAATTTTAATTATTATAATAACTTTCTATAAAACCATCAATGTGTCACACACTGTACTGTTTCACAATGATTATCTCATCTGATCTTCACACAATACTGGAAGATAGGTGCTATAATTCTCTTCATTTTATAGATGAGAAAACTGAGGCATACATATATGAAGTGATGTGTCCAGGGTCACACAGCTGAAAAGTGTCTGAGGCTGGATTTGAATTCAGGTCTTCATGGCTCTACTCATACCACTCTATCCACCATGCTTCCTACCTATCATTAACATCTCCAATTTCCTTGGACCAGGGATGATCACTCTAAGAAAAAAAAAAGACTTAAAGGGCATTGTATAATATTTCCCCTTGTATTTAAAGGACTATCACATGGAAGAGCAATTAAAGTTATTTTTCTTTGTCCCAGAAGGTCAAACTACTAACAATGGTGGTAGTAGGGGGAAAGGGTAAATTGCAGAGGGAAAGATTTAAGCCTGGTGTCAGCAAACACCTTCCTTCCCATTAGTATCATACAATAGGCTAGGGCTTCTTAAAATTTTCCATTCGTGACCCCTTTTTGCCCAAGAAAAATTTGCATGAACCCAGGTATATAAGTATCTAAAAGAAGTACACAAATCAAACATTTATTGATAATAAATCATAATTTCATAACCTCTATATTAAGTTATGAACCCCTTACTGGGGTCACAACCCAAAGTTTAAGAAGCTGCACAGTGAAATGGGCTACCTTAGTAGAGTGCAGCTCATTCAAGGTGGTCAAGAGAAGACTGGCTTACCACTTCCTGGGAAAGCTATAATGGAGATTTCTCTACCAGCAATGGATGGATTAGAAGGCACCTGAGATTCCCTGATTCAGAGACTCCAGATTTAGTCCCCATTTCTCAATACTCAATTACCCAGCATAACTCCCCTTCTTTTCATCTTCTTTCAGCTTTATTTTCATCTTCTGCAAAATGTGGAGTGGGGGAGAGAATCATATGACCTCGAAGATCCTATAGTCTGTGGTTCTCTAATCCTGTCATTATGGTACTCTTTTTCCACTTAGTTTGGTATATATTTTTTCAGGTTTTGTTTAATTATATTCTCCTGACTGAGGCATGAGTGGAAATGAATTTTCAGATGGAATTTTGGGGGACTCTCCATAAATGATCCTACCCTTTAGGACTGGTTTCTATTAAAAGTGCAGAAAAGTCATAACAAATGGAGCAAACATCACTCTCCCTTCCCCCATCCTATCTGCCCTGCCATCTGGCACACATGCATGCATACATTTGGCAAAACCCCTTTATTTTCAATTCCTTTAGCTGCTCCCTGGTTCAAGAAACTTTTATAAGAAACTGGTATCTCCAAATCCAGACAACATTGAACCTCTTTTCCAGTTATTTGTTGCTGCTGTTTACAGTCATGTCCAACTCTGTGACCCCATTTGGAGTTTTCTTGACAAAGATGCTGGAGTGGTTTACCTTTTCTTTCTCCAGCTTATTTTACAGATAAGGAAACTGAGGCAAATAATGGAGTGATTTGTCCAGGGTCAGCTAGTAAGGGTCTGAAGATTTGAACTCAGAAACTGATTCAAGGCCAGGAAAGAACAAAAAAGGAAAGGAAAAGAAAGGGGAAAAAAGGAAAGGGAAAGGGAAAAAGAAAGGGAAAGGGAAAGGGAAAAGAAAGGAAAAGGGAAAAGGAAAGGGAAAGGAAAGGGAAAGGGAAAGAGAAAGGGAAAGGAGAGGTAAAGGGAAAGGAAAGGAAGAAAATTAAAAGAAGAAAAAGAAAGAATGAATGAAAGAATAAAAGGATGAATGGAAGAAAAAAGATTTAAAAATGAAAGGAGACTATTTGAATATGTGTTCAAATTGCTTACTTTGAAATGTCAAAGCAATTTGCAAATTCATGGCTAATATTATTGCTCCCATTTAAGTTAGAGAAATTGAGGTCTAGAAAGATTTACCCTGGAATAGATGTACTTACAAACTTCAAAGCATCTGTGTTCTCATTGATGAAAATACTACTTGCAGCATCACTGACTGAAAGCCATCCAGACTTTTAGCACCTTAGTGTAGATGCCTACAGACTAAATGGGTTATTCATTGATTGTCTCTCATTGTTTCTACTTGCCTGACCCACCTTCTTTACCAGAGAGATTTATCTCTCTGATAATATCCATTCTATCACTTCTCCTATGCAATTCAAGGTTGGTGATAGTTACACCCTCCATTACCTACCATGTACCTCTCCTTCATGTGACCTGAAATTTGAATTCTTTGGAGACTTTGGTAGTTCATAGCTCATAGCCATAAATCATCATGGAAAGAATAGGATAGGAAACAAAGTATATATATAATATGCCAGTGTCCTAAAAATGAGGCAGTGAAAAGAATCAAGGATTTGGACTGAGAGAATCTGGGTTCAAACGCCATCTTTGTACCTTCATGATCTTACTCAAGTCATTTAATCCATCTGAGACCTGGTTTCCTTCTTTGTAAAATGGGAGTTCTTTAGAGATTCTTTCCAGTTCTGACATTTCTTTATCCATGTGGTAAAGACGCTCTCAGCAATAACTCCTAGGAAGTAAAAAGCCAACAACCCTGAAACAGACAGAAACTAGGAAAATGAATGGGGATAGATCACTGTGTTGATTTTCACAATCAATATCCATAAAAAAAATCCCCACAGCTATGGCAATGTCTATTGATGATTGTGATGAGACTCACTGAATCATAATGACTAACTTAGCTGTTCTTCCATTTATTTCTCAGGCCACAGTTTTAGTAATGTCAACAAATGATCTATTTCCAATGTCAAACATAAGCTGTCTTTGACAGACAGAAATTAAAGTTCCAGAGCAATCCAGAGCGTCTCAGCCATGACATAGGTTCCTTTTCCTCTCTCCCTTTTCCCCATTTTATCAACAGCATGGCAGAATAAAAAGAATAATGGTTTGTAAATAGAAGACTCTGGGTTCTAGTATTAGTACTGCCAAGAAATAATGAACTGATTAGTAAAGTCCTTTTTTTTTCTTTTTTCTATCATGAAAAGTCCTTACAGTGTCGAGGTTATAGTGACTTTAGAACTAAAGAGTTGAACAAAAGAAATGTAAATTTTAAAGAGGAATATGAAAAATTAAACATACCCACTCACACTCTCTAACTCCCGGCTCTAATTTTACCTGGAATAATTTTTTGGACCTTGATAAATGCATCATCATCAATATGATATTCTTGTTATGTCAGAGGTCCTCCAGTGGGCAATTTCAGAATTTCCATTTGGACATGGAAGGGATTTTCTAAACCACCCAAGAAGACCTATTACCAAACCTAAAGTGAAATTACCCCAGATGATAAAAAGGCTTTTTTCTTTCAATTTTAAGTACCTTCTTAAATGAGTCCTTTTAATTACAAAGGAAAAAAAAACTACTCAAGTATATCTCTGGACCTCTGCCATGGAGCTGAATGATTTTTTCTCTTTCTGGGGATAACAGTTTTGAAGCTGGGTTTGTTGTCCAAAGGAACATCTCTAGATGAGAGAATCCAAGCTTGAGTGATCTAATTTGTTATGTGGCTGATGATTTATTACTCATGGAGCTAGAAGTTGCTTCTGTGCTAGGAAATGTTCAGATCAACATGCTCAGCTTGTTGTGGCCATTCCTGTTCTGGTTGAAATTGATTAATGGGCAGGTAAATGTTGCAAAAGAAAGATAGGAAAAAGACAAAAGGGCTCAAAGAACTCCCATCACCTTCTACTACTTCCCCTCTCTGGGTCTCAGTTTCCTCCTCTGCCAAATGAGAATAGACTACATCACCTTTGAGGTTTTTTCCAGCTCTAGTTCTGTGGCCTTATAAAATAGTAAATTAAGTATTCAGAGACAAAGAATGTGATTTTTCAGTGATGGGAAAATGAGGGAATTGAAATGGAAAAGTAAAACTATACATTTGGATTTCCCTCCTTGCTCCCCTTTTCCTGAAGCACTATAGATTTAGAGAATTACAGGCTGAAAACCACAAGTTGTGGCCTATCTCTGATGATGTCACAGATTGGCACCATGACATAATAGACTTGTCAATTCAATAAACCAATCAATGAAAAGAGGTAATGATGGCAATAAAGAGAATGGGATTTAGAGTTAAAAGACATGAGTTCAAATACCAATTCTGCTCATTGCTCCCTATTTAACTACAGGCAAATCATTTTGCTTCTCTTTACCTTGGGTTCTCCATCCATAAAACATTAGTTGCTGAATGAAGGGGTTAGAGCACACTTATTAAAGAGATAATTTAGAAAGGGAAGCAAAGATTGCAAAGATCCAGAAGGGTTCAATTATGAATAGGTAATTCCAGATTGCCTATTTTTTTCTTTTATGACAGAGGTACTAGAATTATAGGAGAATGCCAGAGATGTAATAGAGTTAGATTTCAGGAAAATATTTGATGTAGTGTCTCAAGCTATTCTTGTAAACGAAGTGGAAAGATGTGATCTAGAAGAAAGTAGATGGTAGATTTGGAGCTGGTTGAATGAGCAGACTCAAAGTATATTCATTAATGGGTCAAAGTTATCTTGAAGGGAAGCCTCTAGCAGAATTCCTGGGGATCTGTCCTTGATCTTGTGCTGCCATTTTTTTTTCAATGAATTGGATAATATAATTCCACACAGATTTTGCTAAAATTGTCAACTACGTGCCAGGCTTTGCATGAGGCAAAGGATATATAAAGATGAAAATAGAATAGTCTCTGCCCTTGGGGAGTTATGTTCCACAGGGTGGGATAGGGGTAGGGGAACGACACTTACAAAAAGAAGCAAAAATTGAATAAATACACACTAATTTTGGGTATGTGTTTGTGTGTATGTATATATAGGAAGGGTGAGGAGTAGAAACAAAAAACCAATGGGAATTAGGAAATCTCTTAGAGAAGGTAGCATCTGAGTTGGAGATACAGAGGAGCTAGATAAGCAGGTTGGGGAAAGAATCCATTCTGGGTATGAAGGACGGTAAGCATGGGTAATTTGGCATATTTAACAAAAATAAGGAAATTAAGATGAGGGATGAGTTTAGAGGGGAAAATAACCTTTGTCTTGGATCTGTTGCATCTGAGATGTCTATGAGACATCCAGCTGAAGAGGACCAACAGGTAGTTGATAATCAGACCCCAGGACATACATAGCATATTTGTCCAATCTGCAGTTAAGAGAAGTCAGGAAAGATAGATAATATGGTAAATGACAGAGTCAGGATCAAAAGATATTTTAGCTGACTAGAAAGATGGGTTGAATCTGAGAAGATGATAAGAGGTAAATCCAAAGTTTTATTCTGGAGCTTACGATATCATTTTCACAAAAATAGGTTTGGGGAATTGTGGTTCTTTCTCTTCAGCTGAAAAAAGTTCTGAGGGGTCAGTAGACTGCAAGCCTAATATGAATCAAGTGTCATCAGGCATCCATAAAAGTTATTGTGAACTTAGACTGCATTAAGAGAGGGGAGGATTTGTAGAACTCAGCAAGTTGAAGTACTGCAATACACTTCTTTGATCAGATACCATTTGGAGTACTGTGTTTACTTCTGGGTGCTATACTTTGGTTAGATCGCTGCTGAATTTGAGAAAGTTCACAGGAAGGTGCTTGAAATAGTGAAGGTCAATATCAAGATTAGTCAAAGGAAATGGGGATGGATAGTCTATAGAAGAGAAAACTTAGAGGGGACACTATGGATTATTAAGTGGAAGAGGACTGGATCTCTCAGAGCAGTTTCTGAGTGAGGAGCCTCCTTTTTACCAGTACAGATGGCTACTTTCTTTGCAAATAAGGAAAGGCTAATGAAAGGTTAGAGTCACTTGCCTAAGGTCACATAATCAATGGGGGACAGAGATGAGTCTTGAACCATATTCTTCTTGGCTCTCCACCCACTAAGCCACATTACCTTTCTAAGAAGAGGGATTTATCCTTCTTAATCCCAGGAGGCAGAACCAGGAGCCTGGAGCTTGTAGAGAAAATTCAGCCCAATGTTGGGGGAAAAATACTTATTGACAATTTGAAATTGTTATGGGTTCTTCAATGAGAGGGTGAACGATGTCTTGTTAATGATGCTTTACAAGTGATTTTTGATCAGATACATGGTGTACCGGAACTGTGTGAGGTCCCTTCCAATTTGGAGATTCAATGATATCTACGATTCTTTCCACTCTAATGGTGTGATTATATAGTAAGTCCAAATTTAGTCAAATTAATGAAAAAATAAAAGCCATGTGTTTGAACACCAAGTAGGTAGACATAGCCCCTCCTGATTTTATGTACTTCCTGTAATTGGATTGGGATGATTATAGTAGGATAAGAATTGTGGTACTTATCACTTCCTCATTAAGGATGATATCACATTTTGGGGCAGGAAGGAGGAGACTTGTCTTTTAGATCGGGGTAAGTACTTTTAAAGTTCAGAGTGATGCTTATTGTGTACAACAATTGACATTTAATAACTCTCTGGTTAAGTCAATATTAGTAATGCTCCATGTCTCAGATGAAATGTCTTACTTATAAGTATTGAATTTTTCCCAAGTTCATCTTTATCCCTGGACATCCATGTTCTTCATTCCTCATTCTTCTTGGCAAACCTTTTGGCTGTATTTCCATTAGGTCAATCTACTAAGCTGTATCCCACTGAAAAACTTCAAATTGGTTTTGAGGAGAGCAAAAAAAAAGACTGAGAGAGCCTTTCTTTAACAATAGCAACCATATTAAAGTTCATCCTCTACCTGTGTCCTACCCTAGTGCTTCTCAGAGGCCTGGGGCCTCTCCAAGGCTCTGTCGGGAGAATACAAATACTACCAGCTCTTTCTATGTTAGGCAGGCTTCAAATATGAGCTTTGGGATGAACTGTAACTCTGTGGTTCAAAGACCAAAGTAGTGAAGTTTGAATAGCCTTGTGACCTAAAGACTCTGGTCATTAATGAAATTGCTCGCTGAGTCTTGGGAGATCTCTATGACTCACAGATTTCTGTTAGCGGGAGACCTGACACCGACTTAATCACAGATCCTTGAATTATTAAAGTAAAAATATTATTAAATTAAGGTGCTTTTCATATATTAAAGTACTATGAAACTATACAGGTAAAAGTCAGCTATCAATAAAATATAAACTATTTTATCTGGCATTCATGGCCTTCTATAATCTGGCTCCAACTTAAATTTCTAGCCTTATCTTATACTCTGCTCCTTCATATCTTCTTGCTTACACACATGCTGTCTTTACCCAGATACTATAAACTACTTGAAGACAGGAATTGTTTCATTTTTGTTTTTGTATCAATAGAGCTTAGCATTGTGACTGGAACATCCTAGATGCTTAATAAAAAAGATTGTTTATTTGACCGATTCTGTCCTTTCCCAGTAGAATGTAAGCTTCTTGAAGGCAGGGGCTATTCATTTGGTCTTCGTATTTCAGTGTCTTAGCACAGAGTCTCACATATAGTATGTAGTAGGTGAATTGGATAGGACCTCAAAGAACACTAGATTTGAGTTAGAAGACCTGAGTTCAAATTGCTCTGTAACCATTTCCCTTTCTATACAATCAGGAGGTTAGAATGAATGATCTCTAAGGTCCCTTCTAGTTCCAAATTTATAAATCGCATATCTCTCTCTCACTTGTCTTTCTACCATCTGGTACTCATTGAAACCTAGCTTTCTTCTAAAGATACCACCTTTTTGACACACTCTCCAAAGCTGGCCATTGTTCCTCCCACGTCCCTCCAGGAGAAGGAGCTGTATCTTTAGTTCCCACTGTGACTTTACCTACTTCAGCTACCAACACTCAGCAAGCCATCTTTTTAAAGATCTCCAGGGAGGATTCTGAGAAGGTGACTGAGTAGTTTAGAAAATTCTAAGCTCTTCAGATTTCCCTCCTAAACAAAAAAAATTGTATCTTAGGGCAAACACAGACCAATGAAAAACAAATAGGACCTGGGGCAGAAAAGGGGTCTTCCTTGGACAATCTGAAAAGCCCAAAGAAAGACCCCAGGACCAGGTTTAACCTGTATGAAGTGTAAATATATCCAGGTTACCTCCACAGAAAAAGCAAGCAGAGAGCCCCAGAGTTAGCTAGGTTCAGAACGAGTCTCAGTTCAACTTGGAACTTTCACCTCCTGGACAGCACGGGGAATCAGTGGTCTGAGTCTAGGAAGACTGAAGTAACCACTGCTGACTAGGAATGCCAGAATCAGCTGTGCTGCTGAGACATGGCCTTGGGTGAGAAGGAACCAGTACACCCTGTGAGTGCAGAAGCAGTGTGGTAGAGAGGTGACTTTCTTTGGACACTTGCAGGAGGAAGGAAGTCTTGGTTTGGGGCACTAGATCAGAGAGGAGAGCTGAAGTGAAGCAAGAGTCACCATCCCCCCCTCCCAGGATTAGAGTTCTCTTTTTAAAAAATGAACAGGCAAAGAAGAACCAAATCATAGAAATTTACTATGAGAATAGGAAGAAAAGAGTTCATCTTCAAAGGAGGACTGTGAAGAAAAAGAGCCTCTTTTACCCCCAAAGAGTAATGTTAAATGGCTACCTGGTCAGAAAAAATTGATAGAAGAACTCAAAAAAGAACTTAAAAATCAAATGAGAGAGAGTGAAGAAAAAACTAAAAAAATAAGAGCCATCCAAGAAAAACAAGATTGTGAAAAAAAAAAGTTAACCAACTAGAAAAGGAGATCCAGTGTTTTAAATTTTAAAATGGCTCTTTGAAAATTAGAATTGGGCAAGAGGAAGCCAGTGAAGCTTTCAGAGATCAAGAAATAACAAAACAAAATATAAAGAATGAAAAAATGGAAGATATTGTGAAACATATTATAAGAAAAATAACAAATCTAGAGAACAGATCAAGAAAACTTAAGAATAATTGGACTACCTGAAAACTGTGACCAAAAAAAAGAACTTTGATACAATAATGCAAGAACTAATCAGGGAAAATTTTCCTAAAGTGATAGAATGTGAGGAGAAAGTAGAAATAGAAAAAAAAATCACTGGTTACCACATCAAAGAGGTCCTACAATGAAAACATAAAAGAATATTATTGCTAAATTTTAAAACCTCCACATCAGAGAGAAAATTCTATTAGAAACCAAAAAAAAAAAAAAAAACAACCCAACTCAATTCCAAAATGCAGGAGATACAAATAAAATTACTCAGGACATATCAGTGGCTATAATAAAACACCTCAGGTCCTTCAATAATATATGTATATATATAATATATATATTATATATATAAATAATATATATATTATACCTATAATATATTATATATATGTGTGTATATATATATACAACCTAAAGAGCTAGGCCTGTGGCTAAAAATATCCTAAATAGCAAAACTAACTATAATATTGATTAAAAAAAGTGGACTTTCAATGAACTCATAGATTTTCAGGACTTGGTCTCAACCAAACCTGAACTCAATAGAAAAATTAATACATAAAAACCAATATCAAAGATTAATTTCAAGGGAAATCAACAAGGACAAATTTTTTTATGTTTTTTACATGGAAATGTAAACCAAGTGTTTAAGATTGACATCAGAAATTACATAGTTCCAAAGAAAGATTGGGGTAGAGCTGAGTATGATCTGACTTTAAAAAGCAAAACTGTCTAGGATAAGGTAAAATAGTAATTATGCTGTATGTATAAGGTAAAGAGGAAGAGCTGACACAGAAGTGTTGGGGGAGGAGGGTTGATAGTTGTGAAAACCTACTTGCATGGGGAATAGGTTTAGGGAACAATACATTGTGTGTGTGTGTGTGTGTGTGTGTGTGTGTGTGTGGTGAAGCATATAGGATCCTCCAAAATCTATATAGAAATAAGGGGGGGGGGTAGGGAATAGGATAATGAGGGGTATTGAAAAGTGTGCAGATTTATGGCAATAGGACAAGATATGTAGATTAATGGGAAAGGGATGAAGAGGGAGGGAAAGGGTGAGGGGAGAAGATATGGAGGGATTAATGAGTCAGGGGAAGTTAAGTAATATCAAGACAAGTAAAAGAGCAAAATAAAGAGTTAGCAGGGACAGGAAATAAGAGATGTACACAAACACTATAACAAGGTGTAGTAGTAGAATTTATTTTAAAAAAGTGGGCCTAGTAATCATTTTTCCCAAAGTCAAACTTAAAGATTCACTTAAAAGAGAAATCTACATCATATGTCACCATGTCACCCATATTATTAATGTTTTACATGCATGTATACATATATATGTGTGTATGTATGTAGGCATATATATATAGATAGATAGATAGATAGATAGATAGATAGATAGATAGATAGATAGATAGATAGATAGATGTGGGTATAGGTGTGAACATATATGTGTTTAATATATTCACTGTAACCTGCTTAGTAGAGGGAAGGGAGTTGAAAGAGGGAAAAAGAATAAAGTAAACAGTTCATAGCAGAGAACAAAAGAATAATCTACAAAGAAGCAAAGAAAAGATGGACAGTCATGAATATAATTTATTCTATTATTATATATGTTTCTTTTTATTTATTGAACTATATACATAATAAGAAAAAATAGAATAGAAAAAAGACTAAAAAGGAAAATAAAAAAAACAAAACATTGTCATGTACTCAGCAGAACATCAGGGAGTTTTCAAAATATATAACAATAAATTTCTATTTGGGGACTCTGATTAATCTAAACACCCTTTTGTACCCTCACCTTATCTTATGCTACCCCTTTATTTCTTTCCCATTAATTTACACATCTTGTCCCACTACCATAACTCTATATACCCGTCTGTACCTGTTTTATCCTTTATCCCTTGCCCATTAGTGTACACAACTTGTCCCATTGCCATAAACCCACACAACCTTCCATATCCCACCTTATCCTGTTCATTCCCCCCCTCCCCCCTTATTTCTTTATAGATTTTGGTGGGTATGACACCCTTCATAATATATACATATACATATATATATATGTATATATATATATAATCCATTCCCAATGTCTCTCCTCCTCCTCTAATGCATCTGTGTCTATTCTTCCTCTGTACCTTATGCATATAGTATAATTACTATTTTTAGCTTTGTTAGACAGCTTTGGTTTTTAGAGTCAGATCATACTCAACTCTGCCCCAGTCTTTCTTTTGAGCTACCCAATTACTGATGTCAATCTTAACTATATGTCATACATTTTCATGTAAAAAACATATTTTGTCCATGTTAAGTTCTTTGAAATTGATCTTTGATATTGGTTCTTACATGTTAAATTTTCTATTAAGTTTGGGTTTGGTTGAAACAAAGTCCTGAAAATGTGCATGTTTGTTGAATGTCCATTTTTTCATTCAATATTAAGGATAATTTTGCTGGATTTGATATTTTTGGCCACAGGGTTGTACAATTCTAATTGTAGCACTAGAATATTTGAATTTTTTTTCCTTGTTTCTTGAAAATTTTTCTCTTTGATCTGGGAGTTTTGAAATTAGGCAGCAATGTTCCTATGTGTTTTCCATAAAGGATCTCACTGAGATGGTGATCACTGTATTTTCCTACTTCTACCTTCTGCTCCTGTTCTATCACTCCAGGACAATTTGCTTAGATTATTTCTTGCATTATTTTGTCAAGGTTATGCTTTCTTGAAATGGAAATTCATTGTGACATATTGTGAGTCCTCCCTGATGTTCTGCTGGGCACAGAATGAATGTTATCTTTTATTTTGTTTAATTTTCCTTTTCTGTCTTTCTTCTATTTTGTTTTTTCTTATTTAGTTTTAGTTTTAAGTAAATAAGTACTTTTAAAAAGACAAAGATCCCTCCATTGCATTCAGTTTCTTGATGTTGTCATCTCAAGACTGACAAGTCACCAGTGCTTCCCAAGAATCCTACTACTTGATTTATGGTCTTCTCCTCCATCCAAATTCCTGTCCTCTTCAATAGCCTCCCTTTTTCAACTACCTCCTGTGAACATCGCTTCTAGTTTACCTCAACCAGGCAATTAGGTAGCACAGTAGGTAGAATACTGGGCCTAGACTCAGGAAGACCTGAGTTCAAATGTGGCCTCAAATAGTTACTAGCTGTTTGATCTTAGACAAGTCATTTAACTGCCTCAATTTCCTCAACTATAAAATGATGATAATAACATCCCCTACTTCTTAGGATTGTTGTGAAGATCAAATGAGATAAGATTTGTAATGTACTTAGCACGATGCTGGGCACATAGCATATATTAATAAATGATTCATTCTTTCTTTCTTGCCCACCACCCTCCTTCCATGCACAACAATGATCATGCTTTAGACCTCCTTCTCAAAACAGAATTTGTCCCAGGTACTAGGAAGAGTTATGGTTCTCTCCTTCCCATTTTACAGATAAGTAAAGTGAGGTTAAGAGAAGTGTAGTTAATAACTTAGATGTTGCAGGTAGTGGCAGAGCTGGGACTAAATGCCAAGTCTCCCAAACTTGGCCCGGAGTTTTTCCCCCTTTAGCATTTTACTTTATGAATGCTTCAGGGGAAAGCAACATTCACCCCCCTAAACAGGGCTTTATGTCATGTCATGCACACAGTAGGTGCTCCATAAATGGTACTGATCGTTGGCTTTTTCCCAGTGAAGATGTGGAGAGTCTCTGCTCCTGTCTTTGATTATGATTTCCTCTTCCCTTTCTCATTCTTGCATCATCCTAGAACATTTCAAGTTCCTAGGCACACCACAAGCCTTTATATTACCTCTTCGCCCCTTACCTCCCCCACCAGGCAGCCTAATCAATGCAGACACAGCTGAGAATATTCCCTGAACTTTTTCCAGCTCATTATGGTCTCACTGGACCAGGTGTGTGTGTGTGGAAATCTTATTTTTACCCCCTTGTGATCCTGGCAGGAAATTCAAGGCAACGAAGGTCATAGCCTAGATTTTTTTTTCCCAAAAGTTGCGATGGACTTGTTCACCTGAGTTTCAAAAGCTTTCCTGTCACTCTAATTCTGTTGCCTATTTAAAATCTGAAATCCCAAGAGACTAGTAAGGCATCCTGACTAACTCAAAGTGTCAGTCTTCCCCTGACCTAGATCTGGCACTGCTATTTGGTGCCCCAAATCCAGTGATGAGAGGCTCCATCCTGGTTGTTAATGAGAGCAATGACATTGTCTGAGATGGACTACAATTGACTGCTTTTCACTGTGTCTCAGACCTGATCCAGCCCCTTCCAATCAATACCCGGAAGGATACAGAAGTCCCCCCTCTTTGGGGAGCACAAATGCAAAGATACTTTGTTAGGCGACAATTCCAGCCATTGGGTTGGTTTTATAAGCAGGTGATGGGATGGAGAAAACTTGTGCTAATAGTTGGGATGAGGAGGGGCGAAGGAATGGTGTCCTTGCCTCCATCCAACATTTATTATGATCCCGGTTCGAGTCTCAGGTTTGCTGCTTCTTACTTAGCAGGGTAAGCTCAGCAAAAATGCAAATATATCCCATTTACTCGACATCTCAAAGTTGCTGTTTCTTCTCACAATTGCCCTGTGACGTAGGTATGGTGTGCATGTAAACTCCTCGGAGCAGGGCCTTCCATCCTTTGTCTGGGTATTCCTGGCACTTAGGCAGTACCTGGCACATAACAGATGCTTAATAAATTTTTATTGATTGGCACCATTTCAGAAAGGAAGAGATGTAAACTCAGAGGTTTTTCATTTGCTCAGTGTGACACAACTCATAAATATTGGAGTTAAGAGTAGAGTTAGACTATACGAGCAGCCTCAATTTCTCTATCTGTAAATTGAGGTTGCTGCCTACCAGCACACAGTAGTACGGTGCTGATCAAAAGAAATCATGTAAGTGTAATGAGGGAGGAGGGGAGCTGGCCAATGAGAGCCTAGTCTTGGGAAATGAGTATAGGTGAGGATACTTCCATCTGTGCCTGAGGACACTGGAATCATGGGACCTTTGGCTTCAAAGCAGGCAATGGCATTCTGGCCAACTTCCTATCACATAGTGAAAGGGCTATGTAAATGTGAGTTGCTGTTATGATTATCCAAGCAATTATTTGTTAATTTTTCTGCTCTGAATAGCTAGCTTTTTTTGAATGATGAAATAGAGTTGTCAGGGTTAACTGATCTTCCAACTCAGAGCCAAAATGAAATTCACAGGTGGACCCCAAATAATCATATTAAAAGTCACATTTACAGGATAAAGACTGCACCTGTGATTTCATTGCATTGCATTTCATGATCACATTTTGCAAATTCCCTGGTTTCTATAGTGAATATGGAAATTCATCCATATACTATCAGGCATCTAAATGTGCCATTAGAAGTCTAACTTGTGGGACAGCTAGGTGGCGCAGTGGATAGAGCACTAACCCTGAAGCCAGAAGGACCTGAGTTCAAAATCTGGCCTTGTACACTTAACACTTCCTAACTGCATGACCCTTGGCAAGTCCTTAATTCCAATTGCTACAGCAAAAAGATAAAAAAAAAAAAGTAATTTAATTTAATTTAATTTTTTAAAAAGTCCAACTTGGAGGATAGAATGGCTGGGCTGTAAACTGTTTTGCTATCAACATTTGAAGTACACCTACCAGACTGATCTCTGGACAATAGATCCAAGATTGAAGAAGGTCTATGGTGAGGGGAAGCCCGCCCTCCATTTTATAGAATAGAAAATGGAACTGCAGGAAGGTGAAGACTCTTAGGGTCGCATAGGGCCTAGTGTTGGAAGGGACCTACCAAATCCTTCATGTGTAAGAAGAGGAAACTGGAGCGCAGGAGGTAATTGCCCAAGATCACATACCTAACAGGGGGCAAAGCTGAGATTTGAACTCAGGCCCTCTGGTTGCTAACCCCGGGCCTTTCTTTCAGTTCGCTGAAATCAGATGATCTTTTGGCTTGAAACAAAGTTTGGTGAAAGAAACTCATGATGAGCATTTAGTAAGGCATGGATATGAAGTAACGTGATTGGTTGTGACATCATGGATCACAGAAGTTGTAAGGGAATGATAACAATAATAATACTAAAGATGATAACGAGATAGTAATCATAACAGTCATTTTTCTAAAGCCCATGAAGGGCTACAAAGTGTATTCCTCCTGGTGATCTTAGCCTAGTGGCCTAGCAAGTATGTTGAGGTGAGGAGGACACAGAGACTCTAAAGCTTCACAGAGAGCAGCCCCAGAAGGTAGTTGCCTCCAGTAGTCAGAGAGACACCAAGGACAGTGGGCATCATGCAGGACAGAGAAGCATTGAAAGAGAGGGGCAGGCCACAGAAAAAGGAAGGAGCTATACCTATGCTCCAGGACGCCATGAGGCTATGAGGAAATCTACTCCCAGCCCTGGTTAAAAGGTCAAATCTCCACTCCTCAGGTTCCAAGGAGGTAAGTGCTAGCAATGGCACTGTGGGATTGATTTGAGAAAATGGGCAAGAGAGGTAGTTCCTATGAGCATGCTTGACTCTCCTATCAGTTCTCAAAAGCATTTAAATCCGATTACTCAGCTAAGGAATTGTTTTGGTCCACATCCAGAGAGAAATATTAGAAGGAGTGGGAGGTGAAGTTAACATTCTCATTCCAGCTTCTCTTGTTGAGGTGATAATAGTTATTAATACCAAGCTGTTCATTCATGTCTCTTTGATGAGAGTGTGACAGTGCCGATCTGTTTCAGTCTTTTCCCCAAAGAATTATCTGGAGGGATGGGGGAAGAAATTCATCAAAATATAAAGACGGTATCTTAGCCCTCAAAGGCAGCTGGCTCAGCCCCTATCTTTCTATGTGTGTGATCTGATCTCTGTAGGACTCAGTGTTCTCATCTGTGATGTGGGAATAAAAATACCTGAGCTGCCTCCCTCCCTCCTAGAGTTGTTCAGGAGATGGAAGAAAATGTCTATGAAATGCTCAAAAACACCATACAAATGAAAAGTCGCATCTTGCTATAGAGTTGGAGCTGCAGGCCGAGGCCCTGAGTTTCAATGCTGCTTCTGATGCTTAATAGTTGGATGCCCCTAGTGAAGTTTCTCTTTCTGTTTGGGCTTCAATTTTCTCATCTGAAAAGGAGATAGACCAGAGCCATACTCATCAATCAGTTTAGTATTTAATAAGCATCTTTTCAATGCTCACTCTCTGTCAAGCTCCACTTCTAGCACTGGAGACAGAAAGACAAACAATGAAATAATCTTCCTTTCTAAAGAAGATTACATTCTACTAGGTGATGAATAGGGCTTTACTTCCTCTCTATGACAATATTCAGTTGGGGTAGAGCACACTTTTTTTTTCTGGGAAGGTGTACTTCCACATTTCTTCCCCATGAAGACTACTACCCCTGTGCCTTTTTTGTCCTCTGAAGTTTGAGATCCTGGCCCCCACTCTCTCATCTCCATGAAACTCTCTGGATAGCTGTGTCTGCCTTTCTTGGTTCTGTATGGGATTGTCCTCTGGGACTTCAGGTCAACCAGTCTTAACAGAATTCAGCTCAAATGCCCTCTTGGCCAGTGATGGATCTGCTAGCTGAGTAATGAGATCCCTTCCAGTTCCAAAATTCTATTCTCACTTTCTGCTCTCTTCAGTCATTGGATCAAACTGGAGAATAATTTTCAAAGTTAATAGCTTTGAGTCAAAATTGTCAACAAGCAAATGGATTGGGAGGGGGTAGGAATCCAGTCTGGAGTCTCCAAGGCACCAGAAGTTACTCCCTGTGGCTGCTAACATAATCCTACATGTGCAGTGAGTACCTCAAGTGTCCCCAAGGCTCTGCAAGAAATGACCAGACTCAAAGGATATGAACAGACAATTTTCAGGTAAAGGAAATAAGGCCATTTCTAGTCATATGAAAAAAAAAATACTTTAAGTCACTACTGACTAGAGAAATGCAAATTAAAACAACTCTGAGGTACCACTGCACACTCCTCAGATTGGCTCAGATGAAAGGATAAGATAATGATAAATGATGAAGAGGATATGGAGAAGCTGGGACACTAATACATTGTTGGTGGAGTCGTGAAGTGATCCAATCATTCTGGAGAGCTTTTTGGAACTACACTCAAAGGGCAATCAGACTGTACATAACCTCTGATCCAGCAGTGTGTCTACTGGGTCTGTAATCCCAAAGAGATCATAAAAAACAGAAAAAGAACTATGGATACAAAAATATTTGTAGCAGACCTTTTTGGAGTGGCAAGGAACTGGAAACTAAGTGGATGCCCATCTATTGGGGAACGGCTAAATAAGTTATAGTATATGAATGTGATAGAATATTATTATTCTATAAGAGATGATCAGCAAGATGATTTAACAAAGGTCTGGAGAGACTTACATGAACTGATGCTGAATGAAGTGAGCAGAACCAAGAGATCATTATATACAGTATCAACAAGATTGTGTGATGATCAACTGTGATATACGTGGCTCTTTTCAACAATGGGGTGATTCAAGGCAATTCCAATAGAATTGGGGAGGAAAATGCCAATTACATTCAGAGAAATAATTATGGGGACTGATGATGGATCAAAGCAAAGTATTGTCACCTTTCTTCTTGCTATTGTTGTTTGTTTGTTTGCTTGCTTGTTTGTTTTCTTTCTCATGGTTTTTCCCCTTTTGATCTGATTTTTCTTGCACATGACAAATATGGGAATATTTTTAAAGAATTGCATGTATTTAACCTATATCAGATTACTTGCTGTGTTGGTGAGGAGGGAAGTAAAGGAGGAATGAAGAAAAGTTTGAAACAAAGTTTTTTTAAAAAATTAATATTGAAAATTATCTTTACACGTATTTGGAAAAGTAAAATACTACTGAAAAAATCATTGGTCCTAAAAAAAAGAAGTGACCAGTCTGTCTGTTTTAGATGATTTAAAGGTGAATGCTTAGGCCATGGCAACAGTAAAGGATATAGGAGGCTAGACCAGTGCCACAGCTATGCTATCATAACAAGAACACTGGATTTGAAGTCGAAAGGATAGGATCTGAGTTCAAATCCTGGTTCTGCTGGTTGACTATTTATGTGATAATCCTTTTTCTGGGCATCAGTTTCCTTATCTGTAAAATGCAAAGGCAGGACACAGTGATATCTCTGGGTCTTTCAGCTTCAAATCCTCTTATCTCTTGATAATCTTACCTACCATATAATTTTCTCTGATGGTCAGCTCAGTAAAAATTTAGTCCTCTGGATGTTGACTTTATTTCCAAACTACCTATATTTGACTGAATTAAACAGACGTGTTGGTTCCCAGTAGATAAAGGCTCAATAGGAAGCTTTGAATTTCTGCCCCACGTTGTTCCCCATATATTGTCTTTCCCTCTATCCACTGCCATTCAAATGGGCAACTATTTACTACCATGACATGTCCCACAGCAAACAGTTTTCCCCCTTCCTCCTTTGGCTGTCTATTCCCTTTCCTAGTCTCTTTTCCAGAACCCATTATTCCAAATACACAGTTGGATCTAGCTGCCCTCCTACTACCATCCTTGGTTCTATCCCTCGGTGTTGCCAAACCCTACAGACTAACTTGTGCTGTATTGTCTTGGCTTGTTGTTGTTGGATGGTACCCTCCATCCAATCTGCTCTCGATTCAACTCTTGTGGCCATTAATGAAGTGATGGTATACTACTGCTGGGTGGACAGAATTGACCACAAAGCCATTTAAGTGGGTAGAAAAAAAAAGTCTGGCTTAAATTTAAATACAAGGACTGGCACCTAAACTTTTTTTAAAAAATGTTTTTATTATTAATACTTTTTATTTGCAAAACAAATGTATGGGTAATTCCTAAACATTAACCCTTACAAAGCTTTCTGTTACAAATTTTCCCCCCTACTCCCCATCGCTCCCCTAGATAGCAGGATATCCACTACATGATAATTATGTTAGAATACTTAAGAAATCGAATATATGTATAGTTATTGCCACACATCATTTTTTTTTTGTTCAGGAGAAATCGTATCTACAAGAAAGAATAATCCGATAAAGGAAATATCAATGCAAGCAAAGCTCAATAGAGAACATAAAAATGTTATGTTGTGGTCCACATTTCACATCCCTCTCTCTGGGGGTATATGGCTTTCTTCAGTGAACAATTGGAGGTGGTTTGAAACATTTCATTGTTGAAGAGAGCCATGTCCATCAGAATTGATCGTCATATAGTATTGTTATTGCCGTGTATAATGATCTCCTGGTTCTGCTCATTTCACTCAGCATCAGTTCATGCAAGTCCCTCCAGGCCTCTCTGAAATCGTCCTGCTGGTCGTTTCTTCCAGAGCAATAATATTCCATAACATTCATATACCATAATTTATTCAGCCACTCTCCAATTGATGGGCATCCCTTCAGTTTCCAGTTTCTAGCCACTACAAAAAGAGCTCTGGCACCTAAACTTACTCAGCTCCCTTGGACTCCAAGTTCATTATTGTCTCCATGGTGCCATTCTGTTCTCCACCAGTGGTAATTTAATAGGGTTATGGCTCAGCTCCATTTAAGGGATGGCTTTTTTCAGCTATAACTTAGATAGACTTGTAGCTTTATGTAACCTCATTAATATAGACTACTTCATTTTGATACCTTATTGCCTAATTGGAGGGAAGGCCTGATTCAAAGAGGAGAGAATCTGATTTATGGGCTATCTTTAAAGAAACACCATTTTATGACTTTCAATTACACATAACAAATGGAACTAGGTTAACAAAGTATTCCCCAGCAGAGGGACTTAGGGGACCTGCTTTAATGAACACATAAGGATTAAAAAAAATTATTACCTTCATTATTGATATGTAAATGATATATATTCTTCTCCTTAAGAGGAACACCCTTGACCACTACAACATTTCTTCCTCTCCTTTACAATTTCCTAGCCTCTCTTGTATCAGAAGTTTCCTATGCTATAAAATCCCATGGCCCTGAGCTAACATGTCTCTACTGCAAAATATTCTGTGTAAACCTAGGATAAACCACTTGAAATGCATTTTAATGTCAAATAGCCTAGGAGAGCAGGAAATGGTTGCTCTTTGATATTTGCATATGCAATTCAGTAAAGATTCTGGGCAATTCAACCTTTTCACAATAGGTGGGATCTACCTGCCCACAAACAATGGTGGGAAATATCAATAATTCAACAAATTCCAGAGTTCTGTCAATGTTATGTAAAAGCTGTGGGAGAGGGTGTTGGTTTTGTTATTTTTTTTTTAACATATGTAGAGCTATATGCATTTAAAAAAAAAGATCCAAATAAACACCCCCCCCCAGAGATAACCAAGGAATATTTAATTTCTGTTTCTAATAGGCATTCTACTCCACTGCTTCCCCTTCTTCTGAAAAAAAAATGCACAATCACACATGGGTAAAATCCATAAAAATCCATGAGCCATGAACAGGATAATATACTGAGGATTAATTCACCACCATATGCTTACTGAGTGTGTGCTGCACTAATCACTACTTGAAAATCCAAGGGAAGAGAGCAGGCTGGTATGACGGAATGAGTTTGGGGTTTAGACTTTGGAGATAAAAGTCAAAATGCAACTCTGCCACTAATTAGTCCGCTGGGTGACCTTGGGCTAGCAGATCAGACCTTGAGGTTCCTTCAGTGAAAGGATGGTGACCTAGCTACTGGCTCCCATTCCAGACTGATGGAGCTCACCACAAAACCCCAGAAGAAGGAAGCTAGAGCTTTGGGGTAAATGAAAAGATTGCTCTACTTGTCCATATCGTTTTCTAGCTGGCTATATTGTAGGCTTCTGTGACTGGAATCATCCACTAAAGGACAACTGGTTTTTCCTTGTTCCTGTTTATCTTTGTAATTAATCTAATTTCATGTTCTCACTGAAAGTCTCTCCTCTGTAGTCATACCTAGGGATTCAAACCCAAGTACTAAATGATTTTCCAGGTCAGACTGATTGGGACCAAAAGGAAGAAGAAAAGTAGGAAAGTCTAACATGAAAGAAGTGGCCCAAAAAGAAGCAGGAGGATGAGGGGTAGGAATTTCCTAATCTGGATAGGAAGGTAAAAGGGAAAGGAAGTAAACACTGGGTTTTTGGTTTTGTTCTTTGTCTGTTGAGGAGGGCACTGCTTCTGGAGGAAAGGTCACAGGTCACACTAGACTACTGTGGAGTCTGGCTGGTTTTTACATAGAAGAGAAAAGGGGTGAGGGGTGTACAGTAGCCCCAAAGAAAACTAGAGCAGTTGGCAACGAAAAGAATAAATCATAATCCCCTCCCAAACTCCCCAACTGACTCGCATATGAGCAAATTCAAACCTAGGGAAATCAAACTATCACAAATTTGGAAAAACAGACTGAAGCAGATTTATGATTCAGTTTAAAATATGGTGGGTAGGTGTGTGTGTATGTGTGTGTGTGTCCAGATACATGTGCTGTTTAAATGTGTGATCACCAGTTTGGGGGAGTTAATTTGTATTATAAGAATTCACTGTTGCTTTCCTCAGCAAGCTACCAAGTGCAAAAAGACTGTGGTGGGGGGAATATAAGATTTCTGATGGAGTTGTGTGAGGAAAGGTTGAGAGCTCACTGAGAAGAAATTTCAGACAAATGTGGAGTCAGAAAGGGTTTTTATTTGGGCATTCTGGGATCATAGATTAATAGTTGGTTTATCTCCTCACATCTGGCTAATGGGGACAGTAAATTTTACCATGAGATTAATAGCAAAGAGTTATACCAATTTCTGTGAATTTGTGCACCAGTATATGAGTTTGGCTATGTGACCATCTGAATCCTGCTTTTGGGTAACAGGCAAGCTTGGCAACAGTTATTATAGAATGTTTTGTTAACTCTGGATCTGGTGCAAATAATACTGGGAGGGAAAGTGGGTTTTGATATGATTTTAATCAGAGCTGTTTCATCATGACTGTCTTCTGTCTGTCTCTTTATTTCTCTTGCTTGCAGGCAAATGATCCCCCCTGTTCTTCTTCCTTCTTTCCAAGGGCTTAGAGATTTAAAGTTTCTCTTTCTTTTTTATCTGCTCAGCAGCTCTAGGACATCCCACTGAGAAGGATCCAATGGGATTTATCTTGGGAAGCTATTTTTCATTGTCCTGTCCTATCTTCCTAGAGGTACTTTCATTGAAAGTTGCCATCTTTACTGAAGCCTTGGATATCTTATCTTTATTTGTGCACTTTGCTTCCTTTTCATGAATTTTAGTCTTGCTCATCTCCCTTCTGGGCATCTATGTATTTTCTTCTCAAGAGTAGGATGTGACTTACTCTTAGTTACTGTCAAAATTAAGTTTCTAATGCAAAGTATTAATCTGACTGGACTAACTGTCATTTTTGTGACATATTCATCAAGTTTCCCCAATTTAATCAATTGAAATATTGGAATTCTGTATGCTCAGTAAATCCCTTCAAAGAAATACTGGTAAGAATATAATTTCATAGGATCATAGCTCTAGAGCTAGAAGGGAAATTGTTTCTAAAACAAATCTAATACAACTTTTCTCGTTTTACAGATGAGGAAACCGAGATCTAGGAAGGTGATCACTCGCCCAAGGTCAACAGGTGGTGAGCTGCTGCAAACCTGAATGACTGACTGCCAAATAGAAAAAGATCCCCAATTCATGAGAGTCTTAAATTATGTCTAAAAGAAGCACTTGTCCATGCATTTCTATGAATAGTGCAGAGAATCAAAGAGAATCTGGGGGAAAGTAGAACAGATGTGCATATGTGGCTTTAAAAAAATCTACTGACATAGTAACATAGTTATAGCCTTGGCTAGCTTTGACCTAGCTTTCTGTTCCTGTCAGTGTATGGTTGTTGTTCCTGTGTGTGTGTGTGTGTGTGTGTGTGTGTGTGTGTGTGTGTGTAAATGTGTAAACTGGTATTAGAATATTTAAGTCATAATATTAAAAGAGAAAAGTGAGCAGTTCTGAATTTGTAGTTTTGATCTGCATCCTTTCTATGTAAAAGGAAATAAAACAGGCAAATTCAATGATTTAAAAATATGACTTAGTCTCTGTGACTGATAGCTAAGGAAAATTTAAAATTTTGTCTTTCTGATAAGTCATAGTAACCCTTCAGTGGCAGGCACATAGTAAACAATAAATGTTTTATCGAGTGATTGAAGTGTAATTCCTTGCTGAATTGTGGCGATTGCTTCTTTCGATTTGTAATAAATTTTGAAAATATAGAACGGAGTTCTAAATGGTAGAGGCAACACACACGGAAAAGGAACTAGAAGGAATCCGACTTTTGCCAGGAAGAGCCAAAGGCAAGATTCTTGTAATATGTTATTAGAAACCTCCCTCCAGATTAACATCAATCCCTTGCTCAAAATTCTGTGAATACAATCAAGCAACCAGCTAGACATGTACCAAAAAGTACTATCAACTGGTTCATATTTCTTCATCTTGTCTAATATATGATGACAGACTAGCCAAAACATTGCTGAAATCAAAATATATTACATGCATAGGCCATGCTTCTGCTCTACCAACAAATCCTGTTTTTAAAAAGGAGCTTATTTGGGCATAATTTACTCTTAATGAGCCCATCCTGGTTCCAAGTGATCACCTCTTTTCAGTTCACTTTGTCTTTTATATATGGAAATTAACTAATTCCAAAAGAGGAAGCTTAATATTTTCCTTTCTCTCTTTCTTTCTCTGTTGCTGTGTGTTTTCTATCTCTCTCTCTCTGTCCCTTTCTGTGTCTTTCTCAGTCTCTGTGTACTCTGTGTATGTCTCTGTCTCTGTGTGCGTTTGTTCTTCTCTCTTTTTCTCTCTGTGTGTGTCTGTCTCTGTCTCTGTCTCCTATCTCTCTCTGTCTCTGTCTCTCTCTCTCTCTGTCTCTCTCTCTGTCTCTCTCTCTTTCTCTCTCTCTGTCTCTGTCTCTCTCTCTCTCTCTCTCTCTGTCTCTCTCTCTCTCTCTCTCTCTCTCTCTCTCTGTTGGGGAGAGAAAGAAAGCAACAAAAAGATGTTAGACTCCATGAGTTTGCAGTTTCAGTTGGACAGCATGGATGGTAAAGAAAAGATCTCCATCTCCGCCCCATGTACAGAGCGGGTGCTCTCAAAAGCAAAGTGTCTTCCCCAGTGTTTTCTGGGAAGTGTTCCTTGTCACTGCCATAACATATTTCACAGTGGGAAAGATAAAAATGAAAATATTCAAGCCTCCAGTAAGAAGCTTCAGCTAATTGTCTCACACTACGATAAACACATCTTAGCAGCTCTGTGTTGCTTAAAGAAAAGGGAAAGAGCCAGCGCAAAATGGGAGAGACATAAATAGCATTAGATAAATGATGCCCTCAAGAGTGCTTTTATTTTTATGACTAAAACAATAAAGTATTGCTAAAAATTCAATAAAAAGAAAGTTGTGACTACGAGCAAACATTCTTTTGACCTAAAAGTCAATCGGCGTGTAGACCAAACCTTCATTAAAGGTAGAATCAATAAATGCACACTTAAAGGTGCCTTAAAAATGCATCTTAGATTGAAATGAACATAAGGAAGATAAAATATAACAAATGTTAGCGATCAAGGCATTGTATGTACGTTCTTCAATCATTCCATAGGCAGCCCTCCTATTCCACGAGACTGAGAGGAGACAGAAGGGGGTGGGGTGTGCTTGGAGTCTTGCCACCTGGGGAACACTCCCTTTACCCCCCCGGGCTAATTTTCTTACCATGAGAGCTCCTAATCATACACTGAAGGAAATCACCTCAAAGGTCTTGGGGTTCTGAAGGACTTTTTTTAGCTATGAATACCTCATGATACAATTGAAAGTTTTTCATTGAAAAGAGAGCCTGTCACAATTGCATAGTGTGGTATGATAGAAAGAGTGATGGATTTCGAGTCAAGTAATTACCCATGTGAATTTGCACAAGTCATATAATCTCTGTGGACCTCGATTCATTCATCTTTAAAATGATGTTGGATGAGGGAAAGAGAAGAAAGGAAGGAAATAAGCATGGGGGATTAAGAGCCTATGATGTACTAGTCACTGTGCCAAATGTTTTACAAATATGAATTCATTCATTCCATTCTCACAATAGTCTTGGAAAGTGAGTGCTATTGATATTCCTGCTTTACAGTTGAGGAAAATGAGGAAGACAAAAGTTGAGGGATTTGCCTTGGGTCACACAACTTTTTTTTTTTTATTTGCTGAGACAATTGGGGTTAAGTGACTTGCCCAAGGTCACAAAGCTAGGATGTATTAAGTGTCTGAGGTCACATTTGAACTCAGGTCCTCCTGACTTCAGGGCTGGTGCTATCCACTACACTAACTAGCTGCCCCTGGGTCACACAACTATTCAGTGACAAGTGACTGAAGCTGAATTTGAGCTTGGTCTTCTTGACTTGGGGTCTAATCTGCTTCCAGAGGGGGAGGGGAATTATAGATTAACATCTAAGATTACTTCTAGTTCCAAAGTGATGATCTCATGGTAGCACCTCAGGCTTCCCCTGTCACATGGGACCCCCAAAATAGTAACACAAGGTTCAAGTTATTCTGTTTGTCCACATCTACTCAAAATCATAGCTCCCCAATCTCTGCCACAGTGATTACTTTTTTTCTCATGAGCCACAAGTTAGAGTTACCTCAGAGAAAGCCAGTTAGTGAAACTGCATCATGAGCAGCTGTATACTAGAACATTTGCCCCATACATTTAAGGCACGGTTTCCCGTGATATATACATTATCAATGGGGAACTTGGGAATGCATGAGGGGCAAATACATAGGGATATATATGGCTGGAGTAGACATGTAGAGGGATGGCTCATAACTCCTACAATGCAGAACCGCCTTAGGCTCTTCCCTGGATGAATGTGGCATTTTAGGTCACTCTGCTAATCTTTTGGAGACTGCTGGCCAGGAAGTCTTGGAACTGCTCAGCTGGTGTTGTGATGGTTATTAACTTCCAAGCACAGAGTCTTAGCTTAGTGTAGATGCAATAGTCCTGGAAGAGGTACTGTTCTACTCATCTCTTGGTGGATGGTGGCTATGCTGGTCTCTGCTGATTATTAGTCCTTGGCCCCAGTTTCCGGGATCATTTCTTCAGGGAAATCTGCTGACCATCCTAACGCTAATCTGTTAGGGCAAAGTGATGAGAACTCCTCCTTGAAAAAGACAGATTCCCATTTTTTTAAAATATAGCTACCATACTCAACTAACAAAAGCCAAGTAGAGTGTCCCTAGAATAATCATACTTTTTTTTTCTTCTGTCTTAATCTAGGTAGAAGTCTCTTACAGAGAAATTATTTGTTGTTGTTCAGTGATTTTTCAGTCATGTGTGACTCTTTAGAACCCCATTTGGGGTTTTCTTGGCAAAGGTTTGCCATTTACTTCTCCAGCCCATTTTGTAGATGAGAAAATAGAGGCCAACAAGGTTAAGTCATATAGCTAGTAATTGTCTAAAGCTAGATTTGAACTCAGAAAGTTGAGTCTTTCTGATTCTAGACCAGGACTCCATCCACTGTGCCACCTAGCTTTCAATTTAGAGTCAGACATTCCCAAAGTCTTCTCTTGTTTAACATGCAAATTAATTCAGGTCAGAACAACCTCATTACGGCCCCACCCTTCACTTACCCTAACCTAATACCTATACAAATGACAAGACTGTAGTCATAATCATCAAAATAACTCAATAGGATATACTTTTTTTTTTTTTACAAAGGATGAATAACTACTGTATTTCAGGTTCTGCCCCATTTTCTATAAGGGTGACAGATAATTTGAATGTCATCTCTTGCGGTGAGCAAGTCTGATCTCTCTCTGCATTCCCACAGTGCTTAGATTAAACATGGAAGATGCTCATTATGACATTCATTATACAATGAAGAAAAGGAAATGGAAAGCATGTATTCCTGCCTTCAAGTTAAATATTCTTCAAAGTTTAAAATGAATTTTAAAATGAATTTCTTTTTTTTCCATTTATTATGGTGAAACAAACAAAACCAACAACAAAAAAAAAAACATAGGCAGGTTAATGCAGCACAAATTGAATATATCACCTGAAAAAGGAGCACAGGTCTTAGAATTGGGAGAGGTCAGAGTTCATTTAGCACAGCCCCATCATTTCACAGAAGATGAAAAAGAAGCTCACAAAAAGGGAAGAGACGTGACCAAAGTTACTGAGTTTTGCAAATTCTTGTGCAAGGCTCTGGCTGGCCTGTTGTTTATCATGCAGACTTTATCAATAATCAGTTGGCAACACAGCATGTAATTAGTGTGAAAGAGGAGACTGGAAGAAGATTTTGAAAAGCTTTAAATACAAACAGATGAATGTGTATTTTGTCCTACAGGCAATAGGGAGCCACAGATTTGGGGGGGGGAGTTTGAACAAGACAGTGGCATGGTTAGATCTATGACTGAAGAATGTAAATTGGAAAATTCTGTGGAGGATGGATTGGAGAGGGGAAAGGCTGGATTTAGGGAGAAACATCAGGAGAATAATTGTCCCATGAAGAGAGGTGATGGGACAAGAGTGGGGACAAGGTTATGGTATAAGTGGAAAAAAGGCACATATAAAAGAAATATGGAGGAAATGGCATCAACAAGAAGTACTGAACATCACAGCGCCTTTACCCAAAAAAGAGATGACTGAATGTTAGATCTCAGACATTGAAGCAGGTCAACAAGGATAATAATTGAGAGAGGAACCCACATAGATTGTTATTTATGTCCCTAAACACATTATGGATAACTTCTTTAATTGAATATAGTTACTTACAATGAAAATTTATGCAATGGTGGTGGGCTATATCGTTTACTTTTTTTCACTCCATTATGACACTGATTTAAATATAAAATAATAGGATTTTCCTTTGCATGGGAGTCCTCAGAATCTGAGTCACTGCACACCTTTGATCTCTTCTTCAGGTAGAAAAATGTGAAGGAAAGGAAATTATTTGATAAAACTTAAGGTGCTGAATATATACAAATTATTATTGTGGTTATTTTTGGAGTTGATATTTATAAATTTATAAATTCATTTGGTTCTCTCAACAATCTTGAGAGAGGTAAATATGATTTTCTCCATTTTGCAGTTAAGGAAACTGAGCCTCAGAAGTAATGAGCAGAGCTTTGGACCTGGAATCAGGAAGAGCTGAGTTCAGTTCTACTAGCTATGTGGTCCTATGCTTAATCTCTGTCTACCTCAATTAGGTAAATTATATAAACCTGTAAAATCGGGATAAGAGAACTTACTACCCAGGTTGTTGTGATGATCATCTGCTTTGCATACCTTGAAGTACTAGATAAATGCTAGTTGCTAGCTCTTAAGGTCACAGAATTGATTAGTATAGGAAAGGGCAATTTGAACCCAAATCTTTTTGATGGTTTCATACGAGTTTCACTTATTTGAAATTATCAGGACATATGGTCAAGGGAATGGAACCAGTGAGGAAATTTCTAATTCTGTTAACTAGAATTTTAAGAGATGATGTTTCAAAATGGGAAAATGGCTGCTCACGGAACATGTACAAGACCATAAATTAAAACAAACACACTATGACAAGCAATTTACAAAACTGTTCACTTACTTTGAAAGATAAAGAGCCTCCAAATGGTTCTACTTGCATCATTGGCCGTAGTAAATTTTCAGCCCAATCAGAACTCTGGAGAAGGACTAAAATCTAAAGCTTGACACCCTTGGGAGAGTTCTTTGTCCCCAGGCTACAAGGCCAAGTTGCTGTTTTCCTCTGGATAGTTGTGATTACAGATTTCTCAGCAAGACTCATTTCCATAAATATCTACGACACAGATCATTTTCTAGGCTTCTGTGCTAAGCACTTTAGGATACTCCAAGCTGGCTGTGTCTTCCATCTAATGCGTCCTATAATACTCTAATCTCATTTGTGGCCCGGAAGAATCTGCCCTAAATCTCCCTGACACTATTGATATGCCAGATTCTTGCTTCTCTCAAGGCAATGTCTAAGTATTACCTTATGATTACACACTGTGGGCTGCGTTGCCAATATTCAATGATAGGGCTGAGATGTGGTAAATCAGGATATACCATAGTGATTTCACCCAAGCTTAGGAAGGCCACAAATATATTCTAACAACTCAGTGAATGGGAATGCAGTCCGAGTGTCTTTTGCAAATTCAATATTGATATTCTAGCTTTGTGCCTGGGCATAATTATTTGATATTGTATGGCAGGTAGAGCAGGCTAATGGGGGTGTTGACCTGGTATCCAGACAAAGGAAAAAAAATAGTCATTAGACCAATTAGAGCATCCTTTCTAATCTAGTAAGGTCCCCTTCACCATGGTCATGTAGCTGTTTTGTCAGGGGAATAGTGGCTACTCTTCATGTGTGGCTATGGCCTCTGCCACAGAACACCCTGGGGAAGCCTAATACATATTAATCACTAGGATGATAACAAAGGCCTTTGTTGTATTATCTCTACTTTTCTTGGAAATGCCCTGGGACCTCACCACTCATTCATACCACGTCTCCTATCACTGTGACTGTATTCAAAGTAGGGTTGACTTCCATGATCTAAAGTGCAGGAAGGGAACATGGATAATTTCAGAGAAGAATATTTCTTGAGCTGCTAAGGTTGGTACCAAAACTGGATTTGGCCTTATCTGGCACAGTGGCTTCCTGAGCACACACTGAGAAAAGCCACCCCAGACTAATGCAGCTAAATGCTTTGTCACTTCTGCTTATCCAATCCTGTACTAATATCCCAAGCACATAGAACCCAAATTTCATCTTTTCTAAGAGATCCCTTTTGTCCTTAATGAGCGTTTAGCCAGAGTTGTCTAGCTGTGAAAAGGCTTCAGTTTGAGTGTGGAACAAATCCTGAATAATGGAGCTCACTATGGTTCATACTCTAGATCCCACCTTCTTAAACTGTAGTTCGTGACCCCATATAGAATCTTATAACTGAATGTGAGAGTCATGAAATTATGATTTATTATCAGTAAATGTTGGATTTGTATACCTATTTTATATACCTAGGGTCACATAAAGATTTCTCCGGTGAAAAGGAGTCATGAATGGAAAAAGTTTAAGAAACCCTGCTCTAGACTACAAAAAGAAAGTTGATATCCTTTATAGATGCACTAATGCAGAGCAAGGAGGTCCAGGAAACTTAGGAAGGCACCAATTAAAAAGAAACTAGATAAATATGCTCATGGGTGTTTGTATAACTCATCTGGTGCTCAGTATTTCACTCAAGCAAACATCAGTCACTCTAATGGTTTTTATCATCTTATTACCCTTTCCTTTCTGGAGGAAAAGACCCTATCTGATTATCCTACCTCAAGTTACCTCCAGTCTGCTAAGTTCCCAGAAGCCACAGATTAGAATGGAGGAGTAAGTTCCTTTTGTCTATAATATTATACCACCTTGGCTTCCCATGGTCTTACAGTGATCTTACCTTATGTAATCCAACAATTACTGTATTAGATACTTACTATGTACAAAGCACTGGGCTGATATCTGGGGTTACAATCATGAGGACATCAAGACAGCCCCTGCCATCAAGTAACTTTCATTCCACTGAGGATGGTGGTGGAAGAAATACAACATGCAATTAGGTAAGTATATCAATAATAACTTGAAGAGAAAAGAAAACCTAAAGAACCAAGTGGATCAGGAAGGGAAGTGTCAGGTGATCTTACTTTTGAAGTTAGCTAAGGTTGACAAAAAGTGGAGGTGAAGAGGGAGTGAGTGCATTCCAGCCATGGGTGGAGGGCACCCTTCAAAGGCACAGAGGTGAGAGACAGAATATTATGTGTGAAGAGGAGCAAGTATGACTAGAACACAAAGTGTATGAGAAAGGTATTAGCATGCAGTAATCCTAAAAGAATAGTCTGGAGTTACATTGTGAAGGTCTTGAAATGCCAGAGTCTGTATTCCATCCGAGGAGTATTAGGAAGGCACAGACATTTCTTGAGCAGGGAAATGATAGAATAAGACCTAGGTTTCAGGAATATCAATTTGATAACTGTACAGAGGAAATGCTGGAAGAAGGGAGATCAATTAGAATGTTAGTATAATGGTTGAGGGAAGAGCTATAAAAAAGGCCTCAGCTAGGTACAGAGAAGGGAATGCTTGTGAGATGTCAGGTAGAATCATTAGATTTGGCAATATGTGGAGTGCAAAAGAGGGGAAAATCAAGGGCAACTCTAAGGCTAGAACCTGGGTAACTAGAAGGATACTAACGTCTCCAGTAGGAGTAGGGAAGACAGAGGGGTAAGTTTAGAGAAAATAATAATTTCTGTTCTTGACATTTTAAGGGAGAGATGCCTATGGAATCCAGATGGAGCTGTCCAGCAATCACTGATAAAACACTAAAGCTTAGGGGAAAAAAAAACAACCTCCTACTAGCTATATAGATCTGGGAGTCATCTGCATATTTACTAGGTAAATTTGACAGGATTGGCAAAAGAGAATCTTTCTCTCTCTCTCTCTCTCTCTCTCTCTCTCTCTGTGTGTGTGTGTATGTATAATATATTAGAGAAATAGAAGTGAAAGGACTTAGGAGAGAGCTTTAGGAGATATCTATAGTTAGGGAGTGGGAAATAAATGATGAAATAGCAGAGGAAAATGCAAAGGAATGGACAGATTAGTAGGAGAACTAGGAAATGGCACTGCTAAATTTATTACACATGTGCTCTTCCAAGTATGGGCCAACAACATATACTCAAGATGACACCATGAAGTGTTTTAGTGTTTTCAGATTGCTTCAATATCCTCACTTTCTCTAGCAATTCAAGAGGAATCAAATACAGAACCAACGAAAGCAAAAAAGAATAAATTTACTGTGAAACCGAGCCATCAAAAATCACTTATTCAGTGCCTGTTGATGGTTTCAGCCCTTAAATAGCTTACATTCTACTAGAAGACATCCTCCCTTCGATTGATGAATGTAAGAAAGATTTCTGGCCCACTTTACTGGAAATTAAAGAGTCTAAGTCATTTTTAAATCTATTGGATGTGTGGATAAACAAATTTAATGGAAAATTATTGTGTAGTAAGCTATGACAATTATGAGAAATTCAGAGAAATATGGGAAGACCAGAGTGAACTGATACAAGGTAGAGAAGAATCAGAGGGATGGCAAACAAAATGACTAGCACGGAAAATGAAAAGAATATTAAAAAGAGGCTGAATTCAGACTAATTATAATTATTGATCTTGGTCCCAGAGAGCAGTTATATGGTAGAATGGAAAAAGTTCTAGATATTGAGTTAAAGGATCTTTTACTGTGACTTTACCACTTCTTACTGCTGTAGTTCTTACCTTGTAAAAATTTTGTGACTTCTCTGTGCTTCCATTTTCTTATCTGCAAAATAAGGGGGTTGGAATGGATGTTCTCAACTCTAAATCTATGAACTAACATCTGTTATGTAAACCTTCCCCTCAACTCGGAATAGAAGTGGAAAGTTACAGGGGCAGGAAGTTGAATATATTATCAGATATATCACTGGACCAGTTGCTTTTGCTTAGTTTTTTTTTTTCATTTTTACAAGTGAGAACTCAATTTCTAAGAAAGGAGTTTGAGAGGGGCCTATGATGAGAAATGACTACAATATAAAAATAACACTGGATATGAATAAAAGTTATTTAAAAAAAGAAACAGGAAAATTCAAATTATAGTTGAATACTACTGATGGAAAAAATCTTTATCTAATTTTTGATGGTGAATGTTTCAAACCTTTTACTCTGTCAAGTTGTCAGACATGCATTTATTCACGTCTGTTAAAGTACTTTCTCCTAAAAGTATACATAATATCCTTGAAGGTAACAAATGTTTCCTTTTGGTCTCCACATACACAAGGATCTAATAGAGTAGTAGATGGCATACAACACGTGCTTAATAAATGCTTGTGAAAATAAAGACTCAGTGCATCTAGATAAAGATGTATTTATAAGGTTCCATCCCCATTATGCTTCCCCTTCCTCCATCTCTCAGTGAGGAACATCCAATTAATGAGCCCTTGTGATCTCAGTACTGGCTTTGTTGGGTCACCCATGGAATCAATGTGTCAAAAGTACAGCAAACTCCCAGAGGCAAACACTGACTGCTGTGTACGTGTCTGTTCACCTTCTAATGAAATAAACCAAAGAACTGTGAGCATCAGGTTGAAATTCAGCAATTGGACTCTGTCCCTGGCTTAGCAGTTACACAAAAGGAGAACCAAGGCTAGCAAGTCATTGACTATTAATGAAGCTTTAAATAATCCACTAGCTAGGCTTTCCTTTTAACTAGAAAAATGTGACCTTTAAATGGATACTATCCTTTTAAATAGTTTTATCTTGTATTTCCATAACACTGCCTTTCGCTGGCCATATAAAGTCAGGGATTCATTTTGAAAAGCACAGATGCATTTACTGAAGGATAAGCATCAACATTAAAAGTAGAAGTACACAATTAATTTCAGTTTCAACCAACTCAAAGAGATATGGCCCCTAGTCATTAAAGAAGGCGCTTGTTTGCTGGATTTATTATCTTTTTCTCCAAGCTCATTAAGAAAGAGTCCAGCAAAGGGCTAAGGTCTCAATTAATTTTAATGGGCATTACCAAGGTTTAATAGAGTATGTGTTTTAATTGCCTTGAGATTAGGCTAAATTGTAGCCTTAGTTTGATATTGATAGAAATGAGATTTTGATCGAGAGGAACAAAATAGTTTCCCTGCATAAATTGATAAAACAGGTAACCTTTGGGAGGGTACATTATTTTCCTCGGAAATGATGTCTCTTCACATAAACTGCTAAAATGAGTGAAGAAAACTGGCCATTTAGTAAATATTGTATAATCAGTTTACAAATACAGATGCTGATCCAGCTACAGCAGGTGGTGGATGCAAAAGCCCATCTGCCATCGTACCGTTTGTGGCTGGAGGTAAAACATACCAATCTTTGGAGACTTGGAATATTGACAGCAAATGGGACCATTTATGAAGCTTTCCAAAATGGTCTTCCCAGGTACCTTGCGACCTAACAAGCCTATAATAGCATTTGGTGGAGCCATGGTAATCTCCCCAAGTGACAACAAACAACAAGGTCTGTGATTTGGGGAGCTCTGTAATTGGGTTCTCCTTGTCCTGGTTATTATTCCATAAGAAGAACGTCATAATTATGATATACAATGCCAATGCAGTTAACTTGGGAAAAATGCCCATGTATAGGAGCAACTTTGGAAAATTCTACAACTTATAGAAAGCAAAAGCACTTCATATACTTGCACATCCATGTTCAAACACACACACACACACACACACACACACACACACACACTATGATGTACCAGGCACTGTGCTAGATGTAGGGATACAAAGACACAGACTAAATTGTCTCAGCTCTCAAAGAGGTTGTATTCCATTGAGAGAATATAATATTCACATAAATATATGTATATAAGTAGACATAAAACATAGCTAGTCATTTCAAGAGAGAGACATTAGGAAAAATGGTGGCAAGAGAGAAGGTCTTGTTCAAGAAACAACCCTTGTGCTGTTCTGGGGAGGACACTTAGGGATTTTGAGGGGCAGAGGACAGTAGAGAGGGTATTTTAAGATAAAAGAACAGCCCATTAAAAGATGGGCAAGTCAGATGCTGAATAAGTCCTTTTTTGTTTGAGATTATATGTTTGCGATTCAAAATACCTGTTATTTTTGAATTGTCTCTTTCCTTTAGTCTCCGGAAATTACCAAGTCCTATTCATTGTTATGTCAAAATGCCTCCCATATGTTTCTTCTTTCTTTCATTTCTCTTCTTTGGTCCTCAATTTCCTCATTTGACCTTATTGTCAAAAGAAAGCTGAGTCTAGATTTTCAATGAAAGGACAAAGGTGGGAATTCTTTCACGATCCATGAATTTTGATGAGTATACATATTTACTTTTCCTTTCAGGTAAATATTCCAGCTAGTTCAGTTGTTTATATATCCCCAGCCCCAAAGCACAATGGTATGGAATCTTCTCATTGGTTGAAGATCAATGCCCTGAGCCTGTATGAGGGGTTGGGAGAAGTCAGCAAGAGCCAGAGAGAAAAGAGATCTGTCCTCTTCAGACTCTGCGTTTTTCTAATTTCCAAAGTCGAGGGAGGAAGTGTAAGAATACCAACCTCTCTTTCGGGCCACAAAGAGAGAAAGACTCTAGGAAGAAGTCAAAATGTCCATCTTTAAACATGCTCTTATCTTCAGCTTGCTACATTAGTGACTTCGGGGCATTTCCCTCCATGTGCTATCTAGTACTCCCTCTTGGTTGAACAGAGTTACCTATATACAGAGTTCCTTAACTCTGTATTGTATGTTATGTATACTCATACGTAGGTTTTCTCTGATTTCTGCTTTATCACTGGCTTAGATAAATGGATTTATTTGCTATTTGCTATGGATGTTAATTGTGGAAATGGAATTTGGTGGGAAGGAAATCAGAGCTTGGATATTAAGCTTGGGCTTCCTTTCCCCATAAAGAAATAAGGAGTTTTACTTGAACCTAAAATTATGTCTGCTAGACTAATAGTATTTAAGGAAGCAGATAAAAGTTACTCTATCTGGATACTCTTCCTCTCTTATGAGAACAGAGAGATTGACATCTGGCCCCAACCTTTGGCTTGTTTCTTGGCAGAAATAAAGTCTCCCTTGGAGAAGGGTACAGGTAGGAGATGCTAGAGATTTATCTATCCTGGCTTCCCTGTGAGCCATAGTCAACACCCCATTACATTTAGAAATTAGTAATAAAGGAGATCAGAATCATAGGTTTAACCACAAATAGCTGCCTGTGCTTGTCTCTGTTCTATAGTCACAGACTCACTCTAGCATTAGATCATCTCATTATTCAGGGATCATCTACATCAAGAAAGCAAGATACTAGCTAGCCACCAAGTAGACAGGATGAGAAAGAGTCTGTGACTCGGAACAAGACCAACACTTTCAGAAAGTCACCCGACAACACAGGTCCACTGGGGCAATGATTGGAATAAAAATGGAGAAACATAGAAGTCCAGGGTTTTCATAAGCAAGGTTCATACAACCACCTCGAATACTGATGGAAACAGAATTTTCTCAAACAAATGTAAACAGATGAGTGACTCTGAACAAATCATTTAACCTCTCTGTGCCTCAGTTTCCTCATCTGCATAAAGGGGGAAGGTGGCACTTGATGGTCTCTAAGATCCATTTCAACTCTAAATCTATGATTCCATGATTCCTCTATGTCTCCTTGATCCCATTCTCTCCCATCCATTCAAGGACTTTTACCTTCTCCCTTGCACACCTATAGTCTCGTGATCATCCCTGCCTCCTTCCTACCTTGAGACATTCACTAACAGATTGAGAGGGGTTAAATGACCAGCTGTGAGTGTCCTTCAAGATGAGGTCCCTCATACTTTTCTCTTTTCCCTTCATTCTATGTCACTTGGTGACCTCATCAGCTCCCATGACTTCAGTGATAATCTCCATGTAGAAAACTCACAGATCTATCTGTTCATCTCTAATTTCTCTTCTGACTTTCAATCTTGCATCAACAACTGCCTTTTGAATATCTCAGGATTGTTAACATAATCTACTCTCCTTATAATCTACCTTCTAAAGGCCAAAGGGGCTAAGATATTTGTTCCAGATCACAGGTCGAGTTTAGTCGTAATTCTGGGATTGAAAGCCAGTTACTCTGACTTCAAATCAGGTTCTAGCAACTATACCCCGCTGTCTCCCATGGCTGAATTTCATTCTGAATTGCCTACTTATTAGCTGTGTTATTTTGGACAAGTTACCTCATCTATCGGAGATTTCTTCTGTGAGAAATACATATCATATTTTCACTACCTGTCTCCTAGAGTTGTTGTGTAATTTCAATTAAATAATGTTAGATAAGGTATCCACTAATCATAACAGTGAGCTATAAAAAGAAAGCATAATTTTGATAAAAGGGTGCAACAAACAAAAATTAATTTTATAATAAGTGTGCTATAAATAGGAACATGTTTTTATAAGGACAACTTTTCAAAATCACAGGGATAGACCCAAACCTGTAAAATTATGAAAGGCGCAGAGAAGGAAAATACTCTTGTATCACATAACATCAGAGTGTCAGACTAAGGAATCTCCAAATGAAGTTTGGGAGAGAGTAATAAGAGACAAATCAAAGGAATTACTCTACACCAGAGGTATTAAACTTATGATAATTATTACTCCAGATGATGCTAAAGGATGAAAATATATGGCATTTTTCTTGGCTACATTTCTGAGTAACCAAGCTGTAACGGCTTACTTAGGAAAACAAGAATCAAAGGGGATGTTAAGATTTAGAACTGGAAGGATCTTTGGAGGTTATCCTATCTAGAGGTATCAAGCATGCTGCCTACACTCCCAAACCTAATCAGAAACAGATTAAAATATAATTGGGAAATATTTAAGCAAATAAATAAAAACACAATAGGACAGAGATAATGTTACTGTGTGCTTCTCCAAGTCCATATGCTGCCCTCAGGGATCATTATAAATGGTTTAATGGCCTTCATCAATGCAGTCCAACTGCATTCATTTAATAGACTAGAAGAACGAAGCCTAGAGAGTTTAAATAACTTGTAAAAAGTCATACAACTAGTAAATGGCAGAGCTACGATTGAGACCTGGCTCCTCTGGGACCATATCCAGCATTTCACCATGTCACAGGATGTTAGAAGTGGAAACTTCTGAAGAGATCATCTAACACAAGCCCCAAATTTGCCTGATGAGTAAACTGAGTCTCAGAGATGCTAAGTAGTTCAGCCAACATCACACAGGTCATCCTTTCTGACTTTTATAAGAAATCAAATAGATGATGAGCTGTTGTCTGAACCAGTGTGGTGAGTTTTAGAAATGTCTGTCAGTCCAATGGATTGCTACTTCTATATATAATAATTATACAGTCCGGACTAGGTTTATTTTGAAAGCTCCAACTTTTTGTCAAGTCTTTGAGGCATGTTTACCAAGTGGAACAAGACCGAACATGTCCTGAAGTGATGAGATTCTTTGAAAATGATTCTGAGGATGTAGATAGGACTACAGGAAGGAAATGCTAGCCAATATGCCAATTTCGAAACGCTAAAGATTGCTTTAAAAATAGATTCTGCTTTAAGGCTATCTTCCCTTTAAAAAAAAAGGACATGAGATTTTTCCTCAGAGAAATCCTGATAGACCTCGGAAAATTTTCCCTCAAATTTAACTCACTAAACTATACAAATTCCATCGATTTACATTTCCCTTAGGAAGTCTTTCCTGATCCCCCAGCTGTTAGTGCTTCTCCTCCCTAATCACTCTGCATTTGTGCTTTTATTTTATGTATTTGTTTATCAATGATCATGTTGTATCTTCTTTAGTTGCCTCTTTGAAGATGGTACTTTTGGATCCCCAACACCTTGCACATGGACTGGCCTATGATAGATGCATGCAATAATCAACAATTTGCTAATTGACTGATTGATTGGTTTACAAAACTGGAATCTTGGCAGCTGAAGAAGTTTCAGAGATTTTTCTTTTTTTTTTCTTTTTTCTTTTCTTTTCTGTTTTTTTTTTTTTTTTTTTGTTGTTGTTGTTGTTGAGGCACTTAGTGTTAAGTGACTTTCCCAGGGTCACACAGCTAGTAAGTGTTAAGTGTCTGAAGTCACATTTGAACTCAGATTCTCCTGACTTCAAAGCTGGTACTCTATCAACTACAGCGCCATCTAGCTGCCTCTCAGACATTTTTCAAAACCTTCTGTGATTCTGAAATCTCCTAAGCTTCCATTCTGGCTGCCCTGTGGGACCTCTACATATCTTACCCTCACCTGTTCGGCTCTACATGAGATTCAGAGTTGGCGGGGACTAAGAAGTTGTTTGATTTGTATACTTATTTTATATGCCTATATACTTGAGGACAAAAATTTCTTGGGGGTAAAAATTTCTCAGGCACAAAGGGATCATGAGTGGAAAAAAGTTTAAAAAGCCCTGGTCTAGTTTATCTCATTCAAAGTCACACAGATAAAAAGCAGATATGAAAGCTTTGAACCCAGGATCACTGACTCCAATCCCTCTATGCCACATGGGTAGCTAGGAAAGTGTAAGAATGCTCAACAAAATAAAAAGTAGCAGGGGAAGAGGGGTTGAACTATTGAACTAATCCATTATCATGATCAATGTTTCTTCTGTATGCATAAAACAAGAGTGAAACAAGGTCACTGGAAGCTTATTCTCCTTGCTCTGGGCCCATCCAGGGTATCACTAAGTTGCAAAAATTCATGACAGGATTCAGAAAACCAGATGAGTTAGAATAGGACAAAACAATGGCTGATAAATTGCTCATTTCATTTGACAAACTCATTAAAAATCAAGTCAGTCCCAAGTTAAGTCAAACACATTATTACCCTTCTACCTGGAAGATTCACAAGCTTGTGGTTGAAAATGTGGTCAAGCCCTTATATATCAGAGCTTCTTAAACTTTTTACACTTGTAAGTCTTTTTTGCTAGAGGAATTTGGGGGTATATAGGAATAAATAATAATAACATGACAATGACAATAAATCATAAAGAAATTTATTTTAAAACAATTTTGATATATATATGTACATACATACATATATATGCATATAATATGTTAAATTATATGTACATATACATATAATTTAACATACATTGTACATACAAGTTCATTAAAATTGAAATTGAAATTAAAATTGAAAGCAAAAAAAAGTGAAAGCATACCACTGTGATTGTTTATTTTTATATAAAGACTTAAATGTTGGTGAAATATTTGATACCTTTTACTGCTGCCAAATTTTTCATGACCCCCCTTTCATTACAAGACCCCTTATGGGGTTGTGACTCACATTTCAAGAAGCTTTGTTATATATGACAATATTGGTCAAACTCTAAGCTGTACTTTCCTCAAAAAATTTGTGTATATATGTGCTTCCTTTCAAAGAATCTCACTTTAGAAATGTGTCAATATTCAGGAGAAGGCAATATTCAACTAAATATGTTATTTTAATTCTCAAGGATTTTGTTCAGATCTGCTTTTAATTGATAATTTATGTCCACATGATCAACCCAGACATGGAAAGTAAAAAGTTAATGTCATTCCAAAGCAGCTCTTAAAAACACACTTTGTAAGAGCAGCCAGGGGCTCTATACACAGTTACTGCCTTACATGAAGGCAGAGGAGCCTTTGTAAAGAATTCTCAAAGGTTCCAAGAAATTCTATTTCTTTCACTGATGCACTAATGTCTAAAATGTCACCCATACGAGTTTCATCCATTTAACTCAAAGCATTGAGGCTAATTTCAATACTTTGCAGTGGACAGCAAACTGCCATTGGAATCAGAGGATCTGGCTTAGAATCCCAGTTTGACCACCAGGATATCCTTGTAGAAATTACTTCATCTCTTTGGGCCTAAATCTTAGTTTCTTCCTCTAAAATTAAAGTGTTGGACTAGATGACCTTTAAAGATCCTTTGCAGTTCTAGATCTGAGATTACTCTTGGGAAAGATGATACTTTAAGCCATATTCCTCTACTTTAGCAATTTCAGAACAGAAAGAAACCTTTGAGTTCATGACAGCCCCTGATTTTTTGAGAGGAAGAAGTTGAGACCCAGAAAGGAGAAGTCACACACAAATTTTCAAAAGTAGTTAGTGAATTTAGCATGTATTAGATTACCTGTCATCTAGGGGTGGGGGTGGGGGGAAAGAGGGGAAAAGCTTGGGAAAAAAAGTTTTTGCAAAGGTCAATGTAGAAAAATCACTCATATGTTTTGTAAATAAAAAGCTTTATAAAAAAAAGTAGTTAGAAACTTACAGGATGATGAATCTTAGGCAAGTGTTACCCTCTTTAAGATACAGTTTCCTCTTTTGTAAAAGGGAGGTAACGATCCCTGCAAACTGGCTACCTCAAAGATATCTGAGGAAAGCTCTTTGTAAACAGAAAGTGGCACTCATTGTCCTTTTGGCTATTATCTCATCCTCATTTTTTTTTTCTATTAGAAACAGAAACGGTCTGATGACAAATCACTTTTATGCTATTGTTCTTTCATATTTAATATTCTATGGTTTGTTGTCATCATTCCCTGCTTCATTTTCATCATCATTCAGGCAGTATATAGCATGGTGGCTATTGGGCCTTCCACAAAGCCAAGAAGACTGAGCCTCAAGTACTGCTTCTGACCCATCCTGCCTGGGTAACCTTGGGCAAATCATTTACCCTTTCAGTGCCCCCCCCCAGGCAACTCTTTAAGACTTTAAGCTTCAGAGCAGGTACTAACCTGATTAGCATAAGATTTCTGTCTTAATGTAACAAGACACCCTGTACTTTCTTCTATAAGTATGATTACTGTAATTAGACTTTCTAGTTCTGCCAAAGGCCAAAGTAATTCCTCTACATTAGAGCACACTATGAACTTGCCCCTTTGAAATAAAATTTTCCAAATGATAACACCCACTTCAAATTAATCCCCTATTTGCTATCATATTAACATGGTCAATAGGTACAGTTTTAATTTTTTAAACTAAAATTAGTGTTAAAATATTGAAAGAATCCTCCTAATTTTGGAGTTTAGTAAAAGAATGAATCTATTTACATTTCACAGTCATATTGAAACTTCACACATTACCTGTTTCATACCAGAGACCTAGGGTTAACAAATATATGCCCATGTTCTAATAACTCCAAGGTCAGAAAGCCTTGACAATACCACTGATGTGTATTTTGTGCATGAAGTCCTCACATGAGAACACCAAGGACCTAGGATATCAGTAATGGGAGGAGGAAGACCTGGCCATCATTATGTGTAAGAGCTGGATTTGAACCCAGATATTCCTGAGTACAAGTCTATCCATTTCTAATAATCCATGCAACCCCTTAAAAATAAGGGGAGGGAGAAGGTTGGCAATGAAACTTGAATTTCATGGATTTTCTTCATCACTAGATGGTCTTTAAAGTCATAATGATTTAGATAAGGGTTCATCATCTTTGCAGAGGTGTATGAATTAGATCATATTTTGTTTTGCTTTTAATGAATTTTTTTTATTTTTATATGTATAAATATGTAAGTATACATGCATGAATATATATGATAGTGTTTTATTTTTCCAAATACACGCAAAGATATTTTTTAGGATTCATCTTTACAAAACCTCGTGCTCCAAATTTATCTCCCTATCTCCCCCTCCCCTAGACAGCAAGCAATTCCTTATAGGTTAAACATGTGCAATTCTTCTAAACCTATTTTTACATGCATCATGTTGCACAAGAAAAATCAGATCAAAAAGGGAAAAAAACACGAGAAAGAAAAAAATAAGTCAAGCAAACAAAGAAACAACAACAACAAGGTGATAATATTGTATACAGAACCCTATGAGGTATATAACAACATATACCCTATGAGGTATATAACAAAGCTTATGTGAAAATACAATTCCTGCCCTCATGGGGCTTATGGACATTGATACTGAGCTGGGAGGGAGGGAAAAGGAAAGGAATATTTATTAAAAGCCTTACATGCTAGGCATCAAACTAAGTGCTTTATAAATGTTAGATCATTATGTTAGATCATTTGCTCTTTATGACAACTTTTGCCAGTTAGATGCTATTATGAACCCCATTTTACAATGGAGGAAAGTGAGACAGAGGCTAAGTGAGTAGATAATGATAATATGTACCTCTACCCTTTGGGGATGGTACAGTTACTTTCCTGGCTAAATGAAGAGAGGCAATGTTGATAGCTGGAAGATGAGTATGGAGCAGAAAAACTAAGAGAAAAGAAAGAAAAAAATGACAGTAAAAAGAGGGCCAACTCTGGAGAGGATGGTGTACTGAGAGATTTTTCCCTCAACACACATTAGAGATAAGATACAGAAAGAGTATATAGAAGGTTCATCCCTCAATCATGCTTCCTTGAGAAATTACTGACATGGGGGCAGCAAGATGGTGCTATAATGGATACAGCACCAGCCCTGAAGTCAGGAGGAGCTGAGAGCAAATCCAGCCTCAGACACTTAACACTTGCTAGCCGTGTGACTCTGGGCAAGTCACTTAACCCCAATTGTCTGGCAGAAAAAAAGAAAGGAAGGAAAGAAGGAAGAAAGGAAGGAAGGAAGGAAGGAAGGAAGGAAGGAAGGAAGGAAGGAAGGAAGGAAGGAAGGAAGGGAAAAACAAGAAAAGAAAAAGAAGAAAGAAAAAAAGAAACTACTGACTCCATAGGCCATGTTATCAAACTAGGGGCCCAAGTTAATGAAAGTATGCCATTGATTTCTCCGTTTCATGAGCTTAACATTTGGGCAGCAGGCCACACCCTGGGATTTGGGTGGAAGGATGTATTATTATTCTAGAGAAGCTCTAAGTGAAGATGGGGGTTTCCATCCATCTTTGGGATAAATGGCAGCTTCTTCAAGGACCTCTGTTTTCTTCCTCCTTTTGTTAATCCCATTTTCTTCTGTGGAAATGTGAACTGCATGCTCCTAATTTGCCCAAATGCCCTGCGCAGGAACTATGAACCAAGGCAATGAGAAAAACTCATTTACTTCCTATCTAAAGGGTCTCTACCACGAGTCACAGTGAAATGAAAAAACATCCCACAATTTTTTTTGTCATAGACAGGATAGTCCAATGATTAAAGTGTAAGGCTGATTCAAGAATCCTGGGTTCAAATCACATCTTTGCAGCTTACCATAAATAACTTGGTCCTTAACTACTCTACAACACTAATTCTTTGTCTGTAAAATGCATTTAATACATATGAACTCATGTATCACCTCCTCACAGGTCTGGTGTGAGAAAGATGCTTTGCAAGCTTGCCTGCATTGCAGAAATGGGAATAGCTGATATCTTCCATGTACATCAGACTTTTTCATGGATCCAGGCTTTTTAAAGCAAGTCTTACTGGCCTAAACAGACCTAGCCTGTGCATGAGTGTACCTGAATATACTCTAGACAGCTCAGGGAAAGGGCTTAAATTTAAATACTTCTGCAGGCTTAACAAAGAGAAGGTTAACAAATGACGTTATTGTCCCTACTACAGGTACGCAGGCAATTAATATCAACCCCCATAATTGACAAGTACATAAAACATCCTAGAGAGATTTCCCAACTTGGTTGTCAAAAGCAAAGGGATTAAAAAAAAAAGAAGAGCTAGGAAACCATTCCTGAAGCCCCCTGTCATAATTTGGGGACATTTGCATGAATTGTATCTCTAAATGAGCACATCAGAAATGGTGACCAAATGACGGGGACCAGCCATGTGCTTGCTGCACATGGGGAGAGGAAAATGACCTGGCTGACCTTAAAATGCAACCCTCCTTTTTATAGATCAGTCTGTTTGTGTTAGGAATGCCAATCAAGCAGTGCATGAATATATTTCAGCAGCTATAAAATTTGATTAAAATTTAATGTAGCCTCACTCCTTCTCCAAGTCTGAATGAATTTAGATGGTCAACTACCTGTGAAATGGTGATTTTGCTTGTTAATTGTTCGTGATCTTTATCAGATGGGAAGTAACTTTTACTTTGTTCAGAAACTGATGGCTAAGGTAGTAACTGGATAGGAAATTTATCACTTTCATACTCTCTATGCACTTCCTAACTAGACCAGGATTATTTACGTTAAGAATTACATTTCTCTTCTGGAAGGTCAGAACTCACACAAAAATCATTTCAAAACACATGATATCCAGAATCCTCATCTGTGAAATGGGAATCATAGTTCTAACCTACTTCTCAAGGGCAGTGGGGGAATTAATTAACATTTCTAAGTTATGCTAAGTGCCACTGAGCTCTTTCAAAAGAAACAAAAGCAAAATATCATTTCTGGTTATTTACTACAGGAGTCTGCCTAGAGAAAGTAAGCAATAAATCAATAACTAATTATAGACATATAATGTTTGTCTTCCACAGAGCTTAATCCCTCTGGCTAAGATACTGCCTGGGTGAGCTTCCCTCGCATCCTATGCACATGATTGGCTCTAGAGTCCCAAATGTGAGGAGAAAAAGAAAGAATACGGGGCCATGAAAGAAGGGGGGAGTTGGATGGGGGTGAAGGCAGGATTACAGCTGTTACAGGGGTTCTATTTCCTGGCCCTCAAATACTGAACACCATACGCCTGACACTGTGATGAGTGCTATCAGGGGAAGAAGAGAGGGCTAAGGCACAGCCCGTGCTCTTAGGGAGCCTGAGATGGACTTGGGGAGACAAAACTCATGGAATGATTAGAGGACGTCAGCGCATATAAAGTGATAACTTTGAGAGGGTTCTAAATTCTGGAGAAGAAGGTTGCTGTGAACCAGAGTGGTCAGGAAGGAGGTGTGCCTAGGAAGGACCTTGTTCAAAGGGTAAGATTTAGGCAGGAAAGAGGGCCCTTGAATAAGGTTTCCTCTTTAATTCTCCCTATGTTGCATACAAAACTGTCTTGTTCTTTTACTGAGCAGCCTAAGAAGTGCCAAAAATAGGATCTGTTATTAGTTATCCCTTCATCAAAAGAGTATTGAGAATAGACAGTTGATAAAAAGTACACAACAGAGAAGAAAAGAAAACATACAAGGGAGCAAAAAAAAAGAGGGATGGTTATTTTTAATTACTTTATTATTATATATGTTTTTATTATTTTTATATTATATATTTCATTATTATATAAATATAATAAAACATGCATAATAATAAATATATTGTTTCTATATTTTATTATTATATCTTCTTTTATTATATTTATATATTTATTATTATATATGCTTTCTTGAAATGGAAATTTATTGTTCCATATTTTGAATCCTCTTGTATGTTTTGCTATGCACATGACTATTTTTTTCTATTTTCTATTTAAGTTTTAAATTAAAATGGGAAATATATATATATACATATATATGTGTGTATGTATGGGGTGGGGAGGAGAGAATAAAGCATCAAACTTGGAGCCAGGAAGACTTATGTTCAAATTCTGCCTTTGGCAAACTGATTGTGCAATCATGGCAAAATCATGTGCCTCTTTAAGTCATTTGCCTTGGAGACTGAAAGTAAATCAACACATGCTATGTTCACTTCTTTTTTTTGTTTTTTTCCTCTCCCATGGTTTTCCCCTTTTGCTCTGATTATTCTATCCCAACATGATTCATAAAGCAATGTGGATTAAAAATAAATACATTAAAAATAAATAAAGATTGTGAGTGAATGGAAGCAAAAAAAAATTTGCCTCTCCCAGCCTTTGGCAAAATGGGAATTATACTACTGTTACTGATAGAGTAACAGACTTAGGCACCTGGATAATGCAGCAGATAGAGCTCTGGGTCTGGGTCAAAAAGATCTGAGTTCAAAGCTGACCTCAGATAGTTACTAGCTGGTGAGTGACTCTGGCCAAGTCACATAACTGTTGCCTGATTCAGTTTCCTCAACTATAAAAAGGAGCTAAAATAGCACCTACTCAGGGTTATTGGGTTATTAAGTAGGCACTCAGTAAATCTTGCCCCCTTCTCTCTACCAGTAATCTACAATTCACAACCACCCAAAGAGCTCTTGGATAGATTTCAGGAGGTCCATGAACTTGGGTGAGTAACTAGTTATATTTTTATTTTCCCTAATCAATTGAAGTTTACCACTTCCTTCCATTATAATTTTTAAACAACTATACATCACCACTACTCTTCTGAGAAAGGGTACATAGGTTTTGACAAACCTGTTAAAAAGTTTATGATATGAAAAAAAAAAGACTAAACAACCCTTAAGATTTGGCTTTAAATTTTGCCTCTAGCATTTACTAGTCCTATGACTCATGGGTAAATCTCCTAACATCTCTCAAAATCCTCACCCATGAAAAACCGATGAAACAATACTTGGATAACTTACATCCCAAGCTTGTTGTAAGATTCCAATGAGCCATCTGTAAAGGACTCTGCAAACCTCAAAGAGCCATAGTTAATGTTGTTGCTGCTGTTAATTTTTTCTACTTTACACTAGGTTAATCAAATAATGTATAACAATAGAAAGAGCATTAGATTTGTAAAACAAGGTCCTGGGCTCACATATCAGCTCTGTGACCATAGGTAAGTCATTTCAACTCTTTGAGTCTTGATTTCCATCTCTACAAAATGAAGGGGTTGAACGACAGAATCTCTGAAATCCCTTCCAGTTCTAAAGATAAAATTCTATTATTGACTCAAGACAAGTCACTTTAATTGTGTGGGCCTCCATTTCCTCATCTGTAAAATGAAGGAGACATCTTCCAATTTTAAAGCTATGATCTTATGAAAGTGTTTTGTATACTTTAGAGTATTCTATTAATGTCAGTACTATTATTATCACCCTCACATAGTCTCACCTAAATGGCAGCCAACTGTGCATGGAGTAATGCTAGGCCCAATACAGAGATTATATGGACTTGGTCATCGATTTCTAGAAGTTTATAATCTAAGATGAATGGGAAGTGATATGCAATAATCTATATATGTAATAGGGATCGATCAGGGAGCCCCACTTCCCACAGCCCCAACCCTCCCCTATCCCTGGCCTGGAAGTCCAAAGGAAAAAAAGATCATACAAAGAATAAGAACAAGGGGGAGAAGAGTATCTTGCTGCTCATCCTTAGAGGCTGAGAGGGGGCAACTGACTTTGACAAAAGCTTATTCCATGTAAAACTGTGAGAGTAACAGAATAATACAATATACTATTATATTATAAGTGATGTATGCCTCACAGCCTCCATTTCATCACAATTAAGGCTTTCCAGAATTGTTGTGAGAAACAATTATAGCTCCCATTTTGAAAGTGCTTCAAGGTTTGCATACTGCTTTACTTCCATTTATTCAATTGATCTTCACAACACTTCTGTATGGTGAGTGCTATGATTATCCCAATTTTATCAATGTGATGACGAGCTTTCCTAAGAACAGCTGGCTCAGCTGGCTCGTGACTTCCAGGAGCCATAACTGGCTTCAACTGGGATGGATTTGGCTCTTCTCAACAATGTGGTGATTGAAGACAATTTCAGTAGACTTGGGTTGGAAAATTCACATCCAGAGAGAGAACTATGGAGACTAAATGTGGTTCAAAGCATAGGATTTTCACCTTTTTTGGTTTTTTCCCCTTTTCTGGGTTTTTTCTTCCTTTTGGTCTGATTTTTCTTGTACAACATGACAAATATGGAAAAGCTTTAAAAGGATTGCATATATTTAACCTGGATCAGATTGCTTGCTGTCTAGGGGAGAGGGGGGAGGGAAGAGAGGGAAAGAGAAAAATTCAGAACACAAAGTTCTACAGAAATGAATGTTGAAAACCATCTTTACATGGATTTGTATTTGGAAAATAAAATACTACTGAAGAAATTTAAAAAAAAGATGGCACCTCAGAGGATGTCAGGGTCATAGGACATCCTAAAAAAATGATCCCAGAATTCAATCTAAGTACAGAGGAGAAGGAAACTAACTTCAAAAACAAACAAAAAGCAGTAGCCAATGGAATTGTTTCAAATCTACCAGGAAGGGAAGAGCATAAAGGGAAAGTTATTACTTCTCCAGAGCCAGAGAAGGTAGGGTTAGGAAGATTACATTAAGCTTGTAATAGTTCTAGAGCACAGTAGAGTGAACCTGTCTAGGAATGGTGAGGAAGAATAGGACAGTCCTGTTTGATCTGTCCAACTTGAAGCTGGTATACCCTTATCCCTAAGGATAAGGGAAGCTGGTTCTGGTTAGCCCAAAACACACAAAGCTTTGCCCAACCAAAATCAAATCGCCTGAAATTAAGACCTAAGTTAACATATAAAAAGAAGATGGGCAAAGTTTAACAGTGGGAGTCAGAAGGATAGAGGGAGAAAGTAGTTCTATATCCCTGTGAGTGGACATAGAAGAGGAAGGTGAATTCAAACACCACTACAAACTATACAACTTGTTGCTTGGAATATAAATGTAACTCTCTTGTAGGTTTCCCTGTGCTGCTTAGTTATAGCCTCTATTCCACTATCAGGATGAAGGGAAAATAAACAGCAACCTTCTCCCCCCACGTAGGTAGGGGTCTAGGATACCAAGTATAAAATAGACAGGGGAAGCACTGAAAAAAAAAAAGAGTATAGAAACCTGAAAAGAACAATCAAGGGATCTTCTGATGAAAAAAAGAGATGTCATGGGTAGTCTACTTTGGGGGGACTGGGTATGTCAATTCCAAGTTCCATCTTTAAGGGCACACTTGAATCTTTTGAAATCTCCATTAAGGAGGGAAACTACTAAAAACCATTTCTTGATGTCATTGGCTGACTGAGCCATTGACAAGACCCAATGTGACATGTTACCTATCACATGTCCCTTTGAATTATTTTTCATATTTTAATATAATAATACAAATTGGAATTTCAGAAAAAAAGATTAACAGTTATTTTCAGTATCTCAAAATCAAAACATTCAGAGATCAACCTGGTTTCATACAAAATAAAATATCGTTCGACAAACAAACAATATGATGGATCTTATACTCTTCATCACAGCTTAGGTAAATTATATTCAAAAAGGATGGTAGCAACTATATGCAAATAAAGCTTGCAAGCCTTTAAAAAATGTTAGTTGCTATGTAAGGGTCTCAGGGGAAAAGAGAGCTATAGATAAAGATATACATATGCACGTATACATATAGATATGTGAATATGCTTGTGTGTATACATGCACATACACACACACAAAATCTTGTCAGATTTTCAAATCAATATCCTTTATATATGAGCTGTCAACTTGAGTTATCTACAATTTCATTTAATATAGGAACATACTCTTTGCAATTAAATTAACAAGCATTATTAAATTGGCTTGATAGGTTCCCTAATATTTGGATATTCTAATATTTCCCAAAGGAATATAACAGTTCCATCTGCCTCTGGATACCTATATGGGAAAAGTAGAACAAACTCAACTGCAGCTGAGGTCACAGTGAGTTCATTGTCCTCAGCATTGCCTATATCCCAAAGCGACTGCTCCCCAAATTAAGTAGCCCTATATGTGAGTATGTCATTTAGGAGTTACAGTTGTGCTGAATATTCCTAATTAGAAATGACAAGGCCCCCACAACCACAGTTATACTCTATAACTCCTATGCTGTGCACACAGCACAATTTACAAATAGTCTCTTTCCTGTGTGGGATTAAAGTAATATCTCACAAGCGATTAGATGGTATGGACCCTTTATACCTCGAGGTGCAGGGAAATGGATGGGAGCAATTTCTCCCTCAATAGACAACGATAGATAAGCAAACAAATACACAAACTGGCTTTAAAAGGTCGGCCATAATCAGTTGTCTTGCCCTGCTGGTGACTTTATTTTTTTTAAAAGGAAAAGAAATGGTCTATTGGATATTATGATTATGATATTTTTCCATTTACTTTCCAAGGTTTTCAAAGGATTGGGAACACTCAACCTAATTTATTTTGAAATCAGATTTATGCTCACACACATCAACATGTTTGGACCAAACTAAACAAATCTTCCCTTTGAATAACCTTGCTCTTCCTGCCACCCCTCCAAGTTCCTATGTGTGAATTCCTCACTTTTTCTTCCTTGCTCTCCTAATGTATTTATGAATGGAGTTGCTTTGATTCAATACTTTCCCTGCTCGAGCTGATTTCCTGGCACCATACCTCCTTTGGATCAATCAGAAATATTTTTTCAAATGAATAATACACAACACCGAAAATGTTGAGAGCTTTGTAAAGGTCAAAACATGAGGCTGGGATTCACCCCTAATGACCCTTGGATGGTTTGATTCTTGTATTATTCATAATGCCATGGTCACTCTTGGGTATATGTAAGGTAGAGAAGAACTAACGAGAGAGAGACAGAGAGAGAGAGACAGAGACAGAGAGAGACAGAGACAGAGAGAGACAGAGACAGAGACAGACAGAGAGACAGAGAAAGAGAGAGAGAGAGAGAGAGAGAGAGAGAGAGAGAGAGAGAGAGAGA